>JANHFL010008698.1:10400-33220 GCA_032468155.1 Oxyrhabdium leporinum
TAAGAGTATTGCTTATAAGATGTAAACCGCCCCGAGTCTTCGGAATGGGGCGGTATATAAATGTAAAAAATAAATAATAAAATAAAATGGGAGAAGCTGGACTCACTTAACAACCAGGTTAAATCACAACTAGGGCAAGAATAGAATAGGAACAGAAACAGAAACAGAAACAGAACAGAGAAGAGGAAAAAAAGAATAGAAAATACAGAATACAGAGAATCAAATATTAGAATGGAATAATAGAATAGAATAGAATAGAATTCGAATAGAATAGAAAATAGAATAGAATAGAATAGAATAGAATAGAATAGAATATAGAAAATAAATTACATAGAATAGAGTAGAGTAGAGTAGAGTTGGAAGGGACCTTGGAGGTCTTCTAGTCCAACCCCCTTCTCAAACAGGAGACCTTGTACCTGTCAGGCCCCCCTCGCCTTCCAAGTCAAGAAAGTAGAACTCTTGAAACGTTGAATTTCAAACAGGATACTTTTTATGGAGCAGAAGCGATAGGAGGCAAAGTGAAAGCAAGTTCTAAGGTTTAACAAAAGACACAGTAACTTTTAAGGTACCCCAAACTCCACCCCGGCCTTGTGATGGCCCCTGGCCAATCCACGGGTGCAAAGATGCTTTGGTAACAGTCGTTTCGAAGAAGAGATAAGGACCCTTGGAGGGCCTCAGACAGGAATGCAATAGAAGCGAGAAATGAAAGTGTAAGAAATCAAAAGTTACGCTAATAGGATTTATAGTGTCCTTTTCCCCCCCTGTGCAAGGCAGTGGAAAGTTACAGGAAAACCATTCTCCCTCCTCTCCCCCTGGAAAGAATGGCAGATACACGTTTGGGGATCTGACAAAGGTGTAGTCAAAGGTATCAGCCTACCCCTGGGATATAAACTAATAACAAGAAAGAAAAATGATATCAACATTAAATTTAAAAATAACAATAACCTTGAATATCTAATTTTAGATACAGAAATATTATTTCATGTTAAAGTAAATAAATATGCCAGATTACATTAGATTGATCATGTGGCACATAAGAAGTGGATAGGTTCTTCTGCAGCATCAGCTCTGCTACATGGAGTCTGAATTTCTGTCATTTTGGGTGGTGAAAATCCCAGGAAATGAGTAGTGCCTGGATTAGAGCAGTTGTAAATTTATCCTGTTGTGAGTGGACAGTATCTTCCTTGAAGGGCACCTCCTCCACAAAAAACCGTTGCTCAATCTGGACATTTTAGACAGTAATACACAATGCAACCCCCTCTTTTGGGGGAAGATTATTGAGGCTTCAGATCTGGAAAAGCTGATTATCTGGGCCTGTTTTATTCAGGTTTCTGGTCTGGGGTCTAACCTGGATAAAAAAGGGATTGCTATTGTGAATAACATCTGATGAGACTAGGATCAGTGAGTACAATCCACTTGGTATACTCTGTAGGCTTAGCCAGGTGTTTGCTGTAGTATGTTAAATATTTCTAACTTGAAGTGATCTATAAATCCTTTCAAATAAATAAATAGACATCCATAAACAAAATTTCTGAGCTTGCACAGAGAAAGAAATATCAACATTTCAATGAAAATTCCTTTGAGATTTGTTAATTATCCCCTTAGAATTAATACTGAAAGTACCTTTTCAAATTTTTAGCGTTCTTTTTTTCCCATGAAAGCTGACACTTTAAATTAAAGCTCTTGGAAATAATTTTTCTCTTTTCTCAGCTTTGGTCCAGCAAATTTTGTCCTGGTTTTAAAAGTAGAGCAACTTAGAGCAATATTTTATATACTTTAAAAGAATGGGATGGGGTATCTTTCTAGGGACATGACAAAGGATATCTCTCACGGACATGTGGATGATACGCCTACAGCTATCTGCCAAGCAGCCTGGCTGATGCTCACAACACAGATTGAGCTCCAATTAAAAAATACAATTACATTAATAAGTTTAGGCTTCTATTATAATTGCAGTAAATTTTGCACAAAGAAATATGCTCCTCTCTAACAAATACATACATGACAAGAAAAAAATGTTTACAAAGTGTCATTTATACACTTGAATAGTTTATAATGAAAACATTCAGGTTACTATCTTCTTTTTAAAATTTTATATAAATGATAGAGAAGTTCATAGTATTAAATTAAAAGATGACCAGAATTTGTAAAATTTTCTGGTGGTGTTACTAACGTGAATTAAGCATCTTTAAGAAGTTAAAAGTTTTGCTTCAAATTGCAGAATTCAATGCGAGCTACAGTGGAGCTACACGAAGATAAATGTAAAAGCTATCCATCAATTAAAACATTAGTCACTTTGGGAAAAGAAGACCTATCAATAAAGGTAAATAATAAACTAAAATGTAAAAAAATCTTGTTTTATTTGTTAACTGAGGTAGAAAACAACTGTATATGTTAAGTAAGTACCTTTATGAAAAATGTAGTTAACATAAAAGGGAACACAGCTTGAGAAAATTTTATGACAAGATATAGGTGTTAATTTTATTTCAAATTATTATGATTATTTGGCTCTTTGAATATTTATTTACACATTCATTGTAGTTTATAGCTACTTGATGAATTGAGCAGGCTTTTCTAACATGGGCCACCTGCTTTTCAGTACACTATAGTTAGGATTATGTTTATCAATATAGGGAGGCTGGATATTAGACTTACTTTCATGAATGATGAATTTATTTTATGTTTTAGAATTGCTGCGTCTCAGTCTCTCTACTCTAGATCTGTAAATTAACCATTGGAAATTGTAGACAAATATGGTATATTCTGTTAGTTCCTTAAAGGACATTGGGTTATATCAATTTCTGGTTTTATTCTATAGATAAGTGATAAAGGTGGTGGTGTACCTCTGAGAAAAATAGATCGCCTTTTTAATTATATGTATTCAACTGCTCCCAGGCCTAATTTGGAGCCATCAAGAGCTGTACCTTTGGTAAGTTCTTTTCTGCAAGCTAAAATGTTCCCCGGATTGTTTTTGACATACAGCACATTAAGGGAATAATAATTTGTAATATGAACACAAGCTCTTCATTTGAGATGTCGTCATAAGAATACATACATAATAGAGTTTAGGTTATTAATGTCATATTAAACTTAAAATCAAAATATGGGATATGTAGTGAAAACATACTTTAAAAATTTGCAAAGTGTAATACCTAATGTTTGCCATCCATTCTACAGATACTTATGTTTTAGACTTCATAAGGGTGACAAAGGAAACATAGCAATAGCAGTCCAGTAACTCGTGTATTCCTATAGAATTTTCTGACTTTTTTATATTTTGTATTTTTTTTAATCAGCTGTCAAACTCATGCATCAGTTTATATAAATCACTGTTTGTATAACAGGAATGTGATTAATTCCATGTTGCCATTTCCATACATTTCATGAAAACAGTACGCTCACAATTTTCAGTTGTGCTGAACATGAATTCTGTGGCTTTGTTTCGGTGTTGGGGAAAATAGTAGAATTTAAAATAAGAAACAGCCTTGAACTGTTTGAATAAAATCTTTGATGGAGTACCATTCAGTAAACATTCTGTTTCATGTAGTTTAATAAAAATGTAGTTAAAAACACTATACAAGCCATAATTGACAATATATATATGTATGTATGTACCGTATTTTCGGAGTATAAGACACACTTTTTCCCCCCTAAAAGAGGGCGAAAATTTGGGTGCGTCTTATACACTGAATGTAGCCCCGCCCACCCGCCAGCCCCCACCCTTAGGCCATTTTCGGTTTCTGCGTGTCGCATTTTAGACTTGTTTCAGGCTGCAGGGATTGCCACAGACCATCACCGTCTCCGTGCCTCGCGTTTTTGGCCTCTGTGCCTCGCGTTTTCAGCCTCAATCACTCCGTTCAGACCCACTCAAGGCTGTGGGGATTACCACAGCACATCGCTGTTGATCGCTGCCTCCACGCATCGTGTTTTCAGCCTCCATGCGTCACATTTTTGGCCTTTGCACGCCCCATTTTTGGCCGACAATCCTCGCTGCCTGGGACCGCCCAAAAATGTGACATGCAGAGGCCAAAAACTGGGTGTGTGGAGGCCGAAAATGCGACATGCAGAGGCCAAAAACATGATGCGTGGAGACGACAATGGTCTGTGGTGATCCCCGCAGCCTTGAACGGGTCTGAAACGGAGCATTCAGAGGCTGAAAACGTGAGGCACAGGGGCCAAAAACGCGAGGCACGGAGGTGACGATAGTCTGTGGCAATCCCTGCAGGGTATTCTGGGAGACCGATCCAGTTGCCAATCAGCTGCTCGTGCTGAATCAGGCTGCAATAACGTGCTGAAGCTGACCAGGCTGTTTGCTATTTGCTGCAAGGACACTAGCTAGATGAATACCAATGGATGCTGGTAGGCAGAGGCAGATTTTTTTTTCTTGTTTTCCTCCTCAAAAACTAAGGTACGTCTTAAACTCCAGAGCATCTTATACTCCCAAAAATACGGTATGTATGTATGCATGCACACACACACACACACACACACACACACACACACACACACAAGGAACAGGAAGTGCCTCAAAGGAGCAGATAGAAGTAAATCCTAAAGAGGCAGGAAATGCATCACAAAACAATGGTGATGAATGCTAGAGAGGAATAAAGCTGCATGCAAGGCGGACATAACACCTGTAACATCTTCCCCTTTTCATATTAATACAGACAACATTGTAAAAGTTCAGATGAGAACCAGTACCAACACTTTCTATAGATTAAGTCCGTTGTGTGGTTGCAAACATCTGCCATTATGGGTGAGGCAGACATAACACCTGTAACACATTCATGTGAAAGTGAAGTCAGAATAGTTAAACTATCTAGTGAAGTGGATATTTATACATTTTGAACTTATTCTTCCAACTCTCCCTCTTACATTTGTAAGTAAATAATATTAGTAGCACAAATACCAAATAGAATGTTTCTAAAGGACTTTAAGTTCTTTAACTTAAATTATAATTCTAGTTGAGTTGTCAAATAAATGCAATCACCTTTATATAGCACATATCTGCAATATTACACAACCTACTATGGAAAAATGGTTGGTTAAATTTGACAGATCTTGCTGAGATGGATAAACTAACTTACTTGATTTTGTTGATTTCAAACAAAAAAGTGTGTATTACTTCATAAAGGGGCAAGAACTTCTATAAATTTTTAAAATCTCTGAATTCCCTTTTTTATAAAAATATTTTTTTCAATTTTCAATTTATTTTTTAAATTAAAAATTAAAAAACAATTTACATTTTAATTGTTTAGGATTTTTAAATTCTTAACAATCTAAGAGAAAAAGAAATAAACCCAGAAAAAAAGACACACACTTCAAAACAGGGACGATAGTGATGATTTTTTCAAGATAGACAACAAAAGGCCAAGAAGTCTTGTAAACTGACATTTTGCAACAGGGAAAATATTTAATTTTTAGAAATTTTTTATTTTTTAACAAACAACCAAAGAAAGTCATGGAAATAGAGAGTTACACTATAGTGACTTGCAGAGTGTGTCATATGTTTCCGTTTATGCCCACAGAAGAACCAAACTATGTATGTATCAAATGTAAACTAGATTAGGCGAAACCTGGCTCAAAAACAGTAACTGTGAGAGGGACCTTGAAGTCCTAGTGGATGATCACTTAAACATGAGCCAGCAGTCTATGGCAGCAGCCAAAAAAGGTAATACAATCCTTGGTTGTATAAACAGTGACATACAATCAAAATCATGTGAAGTATTAGTACCACTTTATAAAGCTTTAGTAAAACAACACCTGGAATACTGCATCCAGTTTTGTTCATCACATTACAAAATAGATCTTGAGACTCTGGAAAGAGTACAGAGAAGAGCAACTAAGATGATTAAGGGTCTTGGAATAAAACATGAAAAATGATTGCAGGAATTGTGTATGGCCAGTCTAGAGAAAGAAAGGAATGGGGTGACATGACAGTATTTGAGGGGCTGCTACAAAGAATAAGGGATCAACTTATTTTCCAAAGCACCAGAAAGCAAGACAAGAAGCTATGGATGGAAACTAATCAAGGAGAGAAGCAACCTGGAATTAAGGAGAAACTTCCTAACGGTGAGGACAATTAACCAGTGGAACAGCTTGCCTTCAGAAGTTGTAAGTGCTTCATCACTGGACAGCTACCTGTCTGAAATGGTATAGGGTCTCCTGCTTGGACTAGAAGACTAGAAGACCTCCAAGCTCTCTTCCAGCTCTAATCTGATTGATATTGATTCGAGAAAAGAAATATATAATGTAGAATTATGTACATTTGTTGGTGACTGAAAACCTCTAATGGTTTCATTCGAAAGTGAAAAAATGAACTTGTGACTTATAGACAGGACAGATTATACAGATAGTCCTCAACTTACAACCATCCATTTAGTGACCATTCAATGTTACAACAGTACTGAAAAAAGCGACTTATGTCCGTTTTTCACATTTACAACCGTTGCAGCATCCCTGTGTTCATGTGATCAAAATTTGGGCACTTCGCAACTGGCATGTATTTATGACAGTTGTACTGTCTCAAGGTCATCTGATCACCATTCGTAACTTCCCAGCTGGCTTCCAACAAGCAAAGACAATGGGGGAAGCCAGATTCACTTAACAACTGCATGATTCACTTAAGAAGTGCAGTGATTTGCTTAATAACTGAGGCAAAAATGTCATAAAATGATTTTAATAACTGCCCTGCCACATTTTGGACTCCATTGTGGTTGTAAGTTGAGGGCTACGTGTAGAAAATTATGATATAACTTTAGAGAGAGAAGTTAAAATATAATTTTATTTACAACTGCTGTGAAATATATTGGAAGAATATTATATCAGCATAGCTGAATTATTACTCATCATAATAAATTGTAATTAATTACACTTTCGGAACCTGTCCTTTCTGCGTTTCTTTTCTAATGTAGATACAAAACTGTTAGGTTGTTTACTAGATGCAGATGCAACATTTCACAATGATTAATGCAGAAACCATGAAAGAGGATTGGGTTATTCATGTGAAAGAATTGCAGTAGGAAACATAGAATCTGGGCTGAAACTTCAAGTTACTGAGATTGTTTCTTCGTTACGTATGTTTGAAAGTTTAATATAGACTGTGTGCTGTGAGGAATCTTCATTTTATGTATTATGCAATAGTTTGTAGAAATGGTTCAAAATAAAATACAATCATGTAAAATATTTTTTCTTGCATCTCTAGATAGCACTCGATTCATAACATAAAAGAGAACGTGCAGCAGCAGTAAGAACAAGTGATTTGGAGAAAATGACAAAAATATCATTTTAATTTTTTTCAAATTTAGGATACTAGCAAAGTCTTCGAAAAATATGTTGAGATTGTTAGCTGCCTTTAGGGATTGGATGGCATACAAATAAAATAATTGTATTTTTCTGTAGAAACAAACCTGACTTTTACAGTGTTAAAAATGAAGAACCATTGGTGTATTATTTAGAAAGAAGAGACCCAGTTTCAAAATGTCTCTGAACCATGAATCTTATCTGGGATCTGAGTGACCCACTTTGTGATTGTCTTTGTGATTGTATGGGAGAGCACTGCTTGTAATGACAGTAAGAATGATGTTAATATAGATAAGATAACACATGGATGAAATTCAGAATTTGAGACTAGAAAATAACTTAATGCTGTTTTGAGAATTAAAAAGGTATTTGAAAGCCACTACTTATCAATTCCATGTACATAATAAAGCTTCAATTTAACAAACTTACAGGAGGAAAGGGGTGTCCATTAAACCTGACATACCTTAAATGTGACTGGGATTCCATGGTACATATGTTAAAAGAGCAATTGCCATTTTATGCATGTAATTTTCATTTTTATGTAAAAGGAAATAGATGCATAGCATAACAAATGCTTTTTGTTCTCATAGTGAAATATATTTTTAATTATAAAAACAGAGAGGAATCTCTGAAGATTCCTGCTTCTGTCACTGTTAACTTTTCAGGTTTTTTAATTCTTCTGTTACTGATTTTTTTCTTAGGCTGGATATGGATATGGTCTACCAATTTCTCGTCTTTATGCTCGATATTTTCAAGGTGACCTCAAATTATATTCTATGGAAGGAGTGGGTACAGATGCAGTAATCTATTTAAAGGTAATAATAGATTATTATAGAGGAACACTATGAATATACTTTTACTAAGTATTGAGGTTTTATAGCTGATTATATTTTGGTGTCAAGACAAGTGCTTTATTGCTATGCATTTGCATCAGAAATCATTCTGATTTACTCAATATTTTTCCACATTCTGGGATCATTTTCTTGAATTCTTTATTCATAGATAATAAAATGGCCTTTAGAATCAGATTGGTAACGAAGTTCAGTTGTAACATTACTAAACTTTTCTCTGTTTATTCTTTCCAATAAAGCTGTTCCTAAATGGAAACACTGAGATAGAAAGCATAATTCCAGCTAACAGGCAATTGAATGTTTCATTATTGAGACCAACTCAAATCTGAGCAGAAATATATTTCATTGTAAGGCTTCAATAACTAAATATGGTTATGTGTCTGCAGTAAGAAGATATAAATCCACATGCTGCAGTACAAACAAAAGTACAGAAAGTGAAATAAAGATTGAAAATATAAAATATGAAATAAAATATATATTCCATTGAATTTGTATTGATCATGTACATTTTCTTCATTTAGGATGATGATCTGTCTCACTTTATTGATTTTTTTTTGTAATAATTTGGAATGATCTGAAGCATGTTTTTGTTCCTGTTTCTTTCTTTAGGCACTATCAAGTGAATCATTTGAAAGACTACCAGTTTTTAATAAGTCAGCTTGGCGACATTACAAAACCACTCCAGAAGCGGATGATTGGAGTAACCCTAGCAGTGAACCCAGGGATGCTTCCAAGTATAAAGCTAACAGATAATTCATCAACATTTTCACCTTGATACATACTTGCATTCAACAATGCTTTGTTTCAGTTTCCAAACTCCTCTAAATATAGATTTCTTTAGAAAGATCTGTTAAGGAATTTGAAATAGCAAGAACAGAGGACTTTGAAGGACTGGCATTATGCATTTTTGGTGTGAGTTATTGTAATTACTTTGCCAAAACATGCTTGATTACTAAGTCATAAATTACAAAGGGGGTTGCACTATGGCTGCAGTTAGATTATAAAATTGTATAGTAAAAGGTTACTATTTTTTAAGATCACTTTCTAGTCCTTTGTAATAATTGTAAAAAATGTTTTGATGTTATTTGACAGTAATGTCTTGACACAGCAATATAATGCAACAGAAAAATTCTTGTGTATTTGAGTGTGTGCATAGAAAACTCATTGCTGCATTTTTATATGGCACTATATAATCTATTATCTAAAAAAATTATGGAGGTTTGTCAGATCTTATATCGGTATATGATTTTTGATATTATCCAAAAAGTCCTTAGGGCTTTACATGTTTTGTTTCTAATTCCCAGTTTTTCCAGAGCCAGTTTATTTAATACTGATTTAGTTTTTATGGAAAGACTTTCATTTTGCAGGCATGATCCTAATAAAGGTTTCCTTTTTTGGTTAATATCTTCAATACTGTAAATGTGTAAACTGCCTCATCTGCTAGGCCAAATCTATTGATAAATAAGACAATTATGTTTTATAATCGAAGTATTTTCTACTGATCATAAAGAAAAGAGTAATTTCAAATGTTGACTTCATAACATCAAACATTTAATTTACAGTATTAATGTTAATATGTTAGTCATTTGAGACCCATTTATATTAAAATGAAAATAATTAGCAAAAAGATCATAAAATGTCAAATATTGTTAAATTAAATTGAACAGAACCCTGACACGTCTAAAAATTGTTTCAGATTTTTTTGAATAGAAACAAAGAATAAAAGTGAATCAGGACACATTTGAATGATACTGCCTGATATTATGACTAGAAATAGAATTTGATTTTCAAAGAAATCAAGTAAGAATTCTTGTAATATTTTTTCAATATTAAAGTGTGGAGAGCTTCAGAATACACACAAAGAGTCTTCGTTATCTTTAGACTGTATCTTTGTTTGTGTTTTAACAACAAGAAGCTATCAACAAATTTGTGATACAGTTCTAATCTGAAAATAAGGAGAAAGTTTGATTTTTTTTGCCTAGATGGTTACAATTACTATGGCAATCTTTATTTAGATGTAGCAAGAATCTTAATTCCTAATTAAAATGGAGTACCTGAGTTGCAATTGAGGCATCTATAGCTTTGTTTCAAAACTTTTTCGATATACATATTTGTGTCTCTAATTATATACATGCATTTAATCATGTTTATTAATTTTATGCTATTGCCTTCTTTCTGAACATCAGAAATCTTTTGTACTCTGAAAAATATCCCTATTAGCTCTATGTATAGTAGTGACCAAAATTGTGGAAACCTTTTGGGAAAATTGTATTTTTGAGGTTTGATGGCTAATAACACCACTTTATTTTGGAGTAGTACCATAAAATTATATATCAATGAAACGATAATTTAATCAAGAATATAATGCAATAAAGTTTGTTCAGTTATCTGTAGTCTATGAAAAGTTATAGCCAAATAACCAGAAAAAGGAAGCACAACTTGCTTAGGTTGATATCAGGTAGCTTTCCTTCATCTGATTGTAGCCAATGAGTATGAGTCTTTAGAGACCCAATCAGGTGTCATCTTGTTTTGGTAGTGAGCCAATCAGATCACAGTAGGATTCAGTTATGATCTTTTCCAAAGAAAGCAATCATTCAATCTTGGTTTCACATTATAACAGCTACAGAACTAAAAGACTTGGTTCACTCCATGGGAAGACGTTGTAAGGTGGTAATTCATGCTAAAGGTTACCCAACTAAGTATTAACTGACATGGTGATAATTTTTGTATATCATTTTTTCTATGGTGATAATTTTTGTATATCTTGTTTTTTCTACATGTTTCACTTTTCTTTATAACTGCAATTCTAATAGCAAATCCTTCATAAAACTTACTGCATTACATTCTTGATTAAATTATCTTTCCATTGAGATATAATTTTATGGTACTACTCCAAAAAAAGTGGTGTTATTAGCCATCAAACCTGAAAAATACACTTTTCCCAAAAGGTTTCCACAATTTTGTCCACTACTGTATATTTCCAGTAGTTCACAATTTAATTAAAAAGAAAATAAGGTATAGAGTGATCAACATAAATCAACTTTTAGAATTCCTAATCTTGTGTGTAGCACTATTAATCTAACGGTTAAAGTGTCTTGGCCAGGGCTGTCAAACTTGCGGCCCACAGACTGGATGTGTCATGCTCTGGCCACGCCCACACCTGGTTTAGCGAATGGAGGAAAAGTTGGAATATGTCACGTGACATTGCTGTGACGATGCAAGTTTGCCACCCCTGTCTTGGCACCTTAAAAACAGACAGATGTTGTAAACTCTTTGTTTTTCATATGGAAAGGACAAGAATGAAAAAATGGTTTAGTCACTATAAGATACATTCAAATCCTCTTCCAGAAGATTTGGAATGGATACTATTTGATTGAGTGCCATTTGGTGTAGTAGTTAAAGCATCAGGCCAGAAACTGGGAGATTGCAAATTCTAGTCTCACTTTAGACACAAAGGCAACTGAGTGACTTTGGGCCAGTCACAATTTCTCGGCAGTAGGAAGAAGGCAGCGGCAAACCACTTCCAAAAATCTTGCCAAAGAAACTGCAAGGATTAATTCACACAGTTTCCATTAACTTAAAGGCATCCCTGCCTCCCAAACTACAATACTGGATTAAAACTTGTATTTCTATCTTAGATATGACTGTGCCATTTTGATGTGAAGTTATATTTAAAGATATAGTGTTGCCTTCTGGAATTTCTTTTTTATTCCTCAGACTAGCCTGCAGTCTTGGGGTTTCCTGAAATATTTTCCCATCCAGATACTAATTAGCTATGACCCTATTGAGCTTTTCAGGGTCAGCTGAGATTGGCTAAAACCGCTCAACTAGCTGTTTAGATGTTGGCCATTAGATAGAAAATAAGGCGTAGATAAAAGCAAATTATATGTACCGGTAGGTGATTTAATGTTCCTCCTTTCTGTAGTTTCAGTTACACTGTTGTGCTCTTTTATATAAGCTGTGGTCTAAAATATGGGCAACTTCATGCTAAAGTCTCATCATTCTTGTTTTACAAACAGAAATGTGATTTAAGTGTAAATGCAGCATTTTAATGTTTGGAAGAATTGTAGTGATATTATCTATAGAATAACTTGAAGCCAAATTGGAAATTAAATTCAGTTCTATGTCTCTGTTAATATATATGAAAAGTAGCATTGAAGTAAAATAGCATTAGGAAGAAAAGCTTCATAAAACTTACTCTGGACTTGTTTCTCTATTAAAATGGCTCTCAAAAGCTTTTTTATCTATATCATTTCCCACATGTTGAGATGCTTGGTTTTAGCAAACAGGATAAGGAATCTCCTCCTCCTGCTTTTTTATTTCCAAAGATTTTCAAGGATTCTGTGGGATTTTAAAAAATAAATGAATAAATTATAGTAAAAGGTCAGTTTAACAGATCAGTTGGGAGGGAATGCCCATTAATTTTGCATATCCATCAAAATACAAATTAAATAATTTGTGGTGACCTGAATCAATTGTGCAAATGGCAAATTGAGGAAAATGACGTGATTTGCATCTTTGAGTAAGGATGTCATTATACAAATGATAAAAACTGAATGTAAATTTAACTAATTTTTAACTGTCTAGAACAGGGGTGTCAAACTCAAGGCCCGGGAGCCAGATCCAGCCCACGGGGTACTGAGATCTGGCTCGCGGGGCAGTCCTGGAAACAGCGGACCAGCCTGCAGTCCTTCTACCAGCGAAAACTTAGCTCAGGAGGCCGGCCCTCTTGAGTTCTGTTTTCACTGGCAGAGGGTTACAGGAGGCTGTGGCAGCTGAAAACAGAGCTTGGGAGCCCGTTTTCGCTGGCAGAGCACTCAGGTCACCACAGGTGTCCCATCCCCCCCTGACATGTGTGACGTTGAGCTGGCCACGCCCACCCTGGTCATGCCCACCCTGGCCCCTGGAGGTCAAATACAATCCTGATGCGGCCCTCAATGAAATCAAGTTTGACACCCCTGGTCTAGAATATTTTGTATGCAATTGATGTTAGTTTGAGGGAAGTGGAGGTGAAAGTATAAATTTAGTCAGTTATATTCGAAGTCCACTAAATCAAGGTTTTATTGAATTCCATCAAGAAAGAGAGAAATGTTGTATGCTCAAAGACATCTTGATTGGTTCTGTCCGATTTTACCAAAGGAAGGCAAGTATAGTATATAATATGTAATTTCTCTGCAATGCACTTTCTCAAAAATTTCAGTGTCTCATTTCTTTCTGAGAAATGCTCTGGTAGATGCCCTACACTGATGCATCAGAATTCAGGCATTTATTATTTAAAACATCTGGAATACAATAGTGTCTCAGCAAGGATAGATTCGGGAGAGAATGGGGACAAAAAATATGTCCAATGCAATCAGTACCTTGTGATATAGAATAGAAATCACCAAAAATGTAGAATGCTTGCTAATGGGTAAACTGTTGCTAAAGGATAAACTATTTTCAATTAAAAAACATTGTGCTTTTTAATTTAAAAAAAGTCAAAAAATTGTGGGAAAATAAAGGAGGTTATAAAATGGAACATTAAACATTTCAGTTGCTTTAAAATGTATATATGTGTTGAAGGTAAAGGTACAGTAAAAGTCTCATTTGGGGAAAACCAGAGATGGCAGTGGTTTCAGTATTAACCTTTAGAGACATTAGGAAGAAAATGACTGGATTCATGTATGCGCTATTTAGTTTATTTAGCCATTGATAGTTCACTTATCACACTAAGAAAAACCAACCAAGCCATCCTCTAGTGTAGTGCAATGTGTGGAAGCCACTAAGTTGTTTTATTTCTTTCATACAGGTAGCAATAACGGCAGTGCCATATTTTGGCTGATGCAAAGGGAAAGTTTCAGCTATCTTGGGATCCTCCTGCTGTAAGAACATCATGTCTCCATCCTTATAGTGTGCTGTACTCCCTTCTCTCAAAATAATTTGAAAACCTAGGATTTAACAGCATCTTAAAATTCTTTGCATCTTGGCTCTCTTCCCTGAAATTGAAATTGTCCTCAATCAAATGCTTCACTGGTACTTTACTCATTCCAAAGAAATTAGTCTTTTTAAAATTCATTAATCCTGTTAACCTAAATGGAAGTTAAATGTCACTGTTAGGTAGTGGTATTTTTATTTTGTCAGAATAGAGCTTTATTTGGTTAGAAAGCCATTTTCCTTTCCTAAGAGAAGGAAAAATTGGTTGATACACATTTATTGAATATAATCAAATATTAGCTCATTGGTATAATATGAGAGGAAATAGCTCCTTTTGTATGCTTTTTAAATTATTTTTAATAATGAAATAAAAATAAGAATAATGCCAGCAGGAAGAAATGACAATGATTATAAATGAAGAAAATGTAAAATAGCAAAATATATTGTGATGATTAAAATAAAAATAAAAAAGAGGAAAAACTAACAAAAATGTAAACAGATTCCTATAATATCCATAGGTATTGGTACAAAATTAATCCAGTCCATATATTAAATATAGCAAATGAAAATATATTTCATCTTATTTTCAGAACACATAAATGTCTAAAGAGGACAGAAAATCATATCCTGAACCCAGTCCTTAAAAACAGATGGATATGTTTGTTTGCATTTAGATAAAATTATTCTCTTAGCCTTGCCCAGGCTTGATAAAGCCAAAACAGATTCCATGTTTTACAATTATATTTCAACATCATATTAAGCAACTAAGGGGTGGGTGGATTGTTGCTCAGAAATTATTGACAAATGTAATTTGAAAACAATATGACGCAGCTGAACCAGATCAGATCGTATGAATCTTCAAATCTTTTTACAGCATTAGCATAAAAATACCTTAATACCTAACCCGTTTAAAACAGTTAAGAATTGTACAAAAGCATGACTTACTTTCTAGTGAAATAATTTTGTTTTTAAATCATAAGTATAGTTTATATTTCTTAACATTAGAATCTACTGATTCTTCAAAATTACAGTATTGCAGCTTCATTCCACAATTTAGATAAAGAACTGATACAACTTTTATTTTTTATTTGAATTGGATTAATGGTTTTCATTAAAGTACTGCTTCTATTGAGGATCCTAAAATTTCAGGTAACTCTGCTAATGTATTTGGGCCATTTTCCTTAGTCGATCTCAGCTGTATCTATTGATATGTGACTGTTGTAGGAAAGTCATGTTCAAAATGAGGTCTCACAAAAGTTTTTAAAACAACCTTTAGAAGTCAACAAGTTCAAAGTACAGGTAGTCCTCAAATTACGACTGTAATGGAGCCCGCAAATTACATTCATAACCCGAAGATCGTAAGAGTGAATCACGTAACTTAAATATGATCACACCCGTTTTTTGCCTACACATTCGCTAATCAAATGCATGGATTGTTAAGTACACATGTGGTATCTCAGGGTAGGGAAGGCCATGGGGGACCTAGTGCTTTCCCCGACCCACTCAGATATCTCATACTTCCCTCCCCCCCCCATCCTGCCCAACCAGGTCACTTACCTTAGGTAGTTCTCAATGATAGTCCTCTTCACCTTTTGCTGCGATTTTGCCTGGAGCAAGGCTTGCTGAGGCCTACAGGGACAAGAGATTGGGGCTGTATTTGCAAAAACTTGTTTGTTGGCAAAAATGGAGGCTGGGAAGGGCGCACCTGCCCCTCCGGGCCTACATTCTCGCTGAGGCCTCAGGTCCTTTGCCAACGAGAACGGAGGCCCAGAGGGATGCACACAGCCGTCCTGCCCTTTTCTTGCCAGCAAAGGGCTTAAGGAGGTCTTCACCAATGAGAACAGAGGCCCGGAGGGACTCACTTGGCCATCCTGGCCTCCGTTCTTGCTGGCATTCTGGGCAGCAAAGGGCTTTTGCAAATACGGCAAAAGGCTTTGCAAACATAGGGAAGGCTTCAGTGCTTTAGGTCTTCCCTCCATTTGAAAAGCCTTTTGGTGCAGGTCTCATCTAGGCCTGCATTTGCAGAGAACAGAGGCCTAAAGTACAGTGAGATCAGGTGAGATCAGTAGCACGAGATCTCACGCTACTAATCTTGCAGTACTTTAGACCTCCATTCTCTGCAAACGCATCGAAGATCTGGAGCACTGAACAGGCCAAGAAACTGTAGGCCCCGCTGGATCTTTGCAAGGTGTGTATCCACAGGCCTAGTGCCTGTAGAGACCTGGCTGGTGGAGGTGGGGGATTAGGTAGGGCGAATGTTGCAGAGCCTCTGGTGTCATTTGTGAGTGTGAACAACTGCCGTGGTGTTGCAATATTTGTAATTTCGGTACTGTGTCGTACATACTTGGGTGGGGGTTGGTCATAACTTTGAACAGTCACTAAGTGAACTGTCATAACTCGGGGATTGCCTGTATCAATCTTTTATTTGCCTAACGTGTTCCATTGAGCTATCTTACCTGCTATTTTTACATTTGGCTATTCCTCAATGTTGAATTCTCATGTGATTAAATCAAAACTTAACCACTTAACTATTAGTAACCAAACGTGTCTGGCAGCTATCAAGGTTAGTAACAAAAATCCCTCTTTAATATTTGTGCCCTAAAACTTGTCAGTATTTCAGAGGTGTTCACCTTTACCTCTATAGCCAAAGGGAGGAATATTCACAGAAGGTTGCATTCTAAAGCAATATAGTTGTTAAATGCCCTGTAATATAACTGAAAATCTGACAGCTTAAAATCACGATCATAGTAAGATAATCTCAATATGAACAAAGATATTTGAGGAGATTTAACTTGTCATATGAATGCATTCCATAGTATGGATAATATTTTAACATGTTCAGTTTAAAGGCTCATAAGGATGGAAAAGACCTGCATTCTGACCTCAGAAAACATTTTTGGACCAAGTTGGAAGTGCTTGCCTAGGTAGCCCTGTGTTACATAAGAAGCTCACATGAATGTGACAGGATGAAATTTACTGGAGAACAGGATTGTCTTCTCATGAAATTCCAAACACATGGAGCTCTTCATAATACTGTGTAACATGTTCTAGAATTCTGGAGTTGCCGTATGTAAAGTTATCTCACTGTAAATGCTATATATGTCCCTTCTTCCCTTCATACTCTACAATAAAAATACTAAAATGATTTTTTATTATTGATTCTTTGGGGGCTATATTCTTAAAATATCTAGGATTTGATCAGTTAAATTTACTTCCCAAATTTGACTGCATTCTTCAGTCTGAAGCCATTACCACACATATGGTATGTTTTTGTTTCAATTGTAGCATCCTATCACTTAATCTGCTTTAGCAGTGTTTACTGTACAAGATTCTGATAATCCTTTGAGCACAATTATGCCTACTCTGCCTTTTCCTGATTTCTCCAGCTGGACTCTGTATCTGAAAACTCCTAGCTCTTTATCTTCGTACCCTTCCAAAAGGCTGCAGTTGGTGTGACTGACGGTAATTCGATTGCAAGGGTCATTCTGAACTTAGGACATATTTGTTAATGACTACCTGAGTGTTTTCAGAAGATATTTTAAGAAAGCAAGCATTGATGCATACATTCCCTCCTCCTGTCTGCGTGTGTGCATGTGTTTGTATGTGTGTGTGAGAGAGAATGAGAACACGAACCATAGTGCTTCTGTTTGGAGTAGAATGGTAATCTGAAACAACAAATCAGAGCCAAAAATATACTGAGTCTGGACAGAGCACCTTAAAACCATGTACACACACTAGTAAGTATAAGTGTCTTTCCTAAATTGTCCCATGATTTCTGCTGCATCCTATGTCCAAGCATAGGGAGAGGATAATTTCGTGGAATTTTTGTCACTAGAAGAGTGAGGGATTATTGCTTTTTTTTGTTTTTATATTGGATTTTTATTTTTATAAGCCACCTGGAGTCACTGAGAGTTAGTTGGGCAGATATATAAATTTTCTGAAATAAATAAATGGAAGGAATTCTATTGCCAATGTTTCAAGACAGTTGTGGCAGAAGCTATTGTTCATTGGATGATCTTTCTAGCTGTTTCATTGAACTAGATGCATACTTTTACTCCCTTTTTTTCCTTGTACTGCGCTGTACCTGTGTGTATATATTTCTGTAATTTCTGTGTGTTGATTATGTATATACTGTTTGCTCTGGAAAGCCAGGGTACACTGCATATACTCTGGGTCATGTAACTGGTAGAGAGATTGAAGGAGATTCCCATCTCATGCTCAGCTGCCTTTCCCAGAAGGCTTGGGGGCTTCTCCCTATCCTTATGTGGCCTTGCACTGGTCATTTTTCCCAAAGTTCTGTTCTCATTTAAGAAAGGTCCTTTTTGCATTATGTGCTCCATTCTGGCACAAGAATCCTTAGCAGCATTTTATTTTTGGAAAAACAAAGCAGAGCAAAGGAAAACAGGAGAAGGGTTTTTTTTTTCATTCATTCCTATTTTGGTACAGTTTCTTTCTTGCAAACCAGTCCCATAGAATACTATAAAAAGAAAGGTGTATAGACTCTTTCCCAAAAGTTAGAATACCACACTGATGCTCTGGATAGAGCCTTATGTGTGAGCAGGTGTGTTTTGGGAGGATTATGTGAGAAAGAATGTCAAAAATACATGACTGATTTTGCACTTCTCAGTTAGAGCACGTTTCTGAACTTGTAAATCTCATATCCTATACATAACTGAATGGATAACATGATCGTATTAAATACATGAAATGTAGCATAGGTGGCCTGTTGAAATCTAGATGGATTTGTTACGTTATTCAGTAGTCTGGGCACTGGTACTTTTTTTTCCAAATTCTAACCACTTGCAGCAATATCTGCCTTTTTACACTTGTGTTCTAAAAATTAAAACTTCAGAATAAAAAATAATTTAGTATTTTAAATATTTCTAGATAATAGTGGTTAAAGGTTGAGGAAGAAGGATTAAAACTGAAAATGTTTGGGTTTTTTTACAACTCATTATTCAGGTGATTAAATTTTTTTACAAGATACTGTAAATAAGACTTGAAGTACATGGAGGATAATAGATTTTGGAGGATAATATATTCCGGGATGCTTAAGTTTTGGCAAGAAGTAATATCCTCGCAAATTCTTCAGTTTGAATTGATTTGAATTGAATTAAATTGAACATTTGGTGAAAATTGATTTGACACACAAGGAATTTGTCTCTAGTACAGAAGCACTCAGTGTACATGCAAAGCAACAGCATCATCATCATCATACCAATAAAGGGGGAGTAAAAATAATAATAATACTATAACCACATTACATGGATAAATATACATAGACAGTAGTCAGCGCTGTAGAAATTAGGTGTTCCGCAGAAAGATGGCACAGAGGAAAAACTCCCTGTGTGTAGTTTTGGCATGTGATACCCTATAGCGCTATCCCAAGGGGAGGAGTTGAAACAGTTTCTGGCCAGGATGTGACGGATCTAGATATTTTCTCAGCCCTCAAATCCATGCAACATACAGGTCTATGGAAGGCAGGATGGTTGCAATTGTTCTTTCTGCAGTGTTAACTATCTGTTGGGAGTCTGTACCCATCCTGTTTGCTTGCTGTACCAAATCAGACAGTTATAGAAGTACAAATGACAGACACAATAATTCTTCTGTAAAACCGTATCAATAGCTCCTTGGACTGTCTGAACTTCCTGAGTTGACGTAGGAAGAACATTCATTGTTGTGTCTTTTTAATGATGGTTTGAATGGTGGGTGTCTACTTCAAGTTTGTGATCAGTAAGCGTTTTAAGGATAACCTATGCTTCTTTTTAAAATATATGTGTGGTGTATCAACATAACTTTCCCCAAGCACTTTCTCCTTTGCATGACATTCCAATTGCCAAAAAAGAAAGGTCCTGGTCCCAAGTTGATTCCCCTGTTACAGTCATGATTGCTTGGAGAAGTTGCATTCAGCATAAACTTAACATGTTTCCAATAATAATACACAACAAACCCAGGCATTCCTGCCTTTGTATGTCACCATTTAGACTACCTCACACAGGTTTGTCTAATTCTTCAGTGTTTTTCTTGAAAGTATCTGCATGAGAGACAGGCCATCGATTTTGAAAAAGAGTTTTAGAACTGAATGAAGTCTGCATTCATGAGCAGGACCTTGCAATTTGAACTTTTTATGTATTTTTTTTAGGGAAGATTCATATTAAAACGAGTATTAATCTAGTTAATATTCATTTTGAATATATTTCTATGCTTCAAACTTAAGACAATTAAGGTAGGTAAAAGTATATGCAAATCACTTGGAACAATTTCCTATTTGCTTTTATGATATCTGTACTTTATATCCTGAGCAGCATAGAACAAATACTAATGTAGGTGATCTTATTGCATCTTATTTTGGCAGTTTTTCCTGCTACAAAAAGTCTTTAAATCCTTGCTACTATTTTTGTTCATGAACTTTTGGAGCAAAATTTACAGTGATTTGCATCTATTTGACTCACAAAATGCCTGGTTAGTCTGATCATCTTGTACAATTTTTGCCAGTCTTTTTCCACATATACACTACAAATATTTTTTTAAAATACACTTTTTGTTGATTGTACTATCCATATTATACACACCTGAGGCCCTTCAGTAACTCAAGTCAGGAAAGTTAACTTGGCATAAATCACCTAAGTAAGGATGAATAGGTTGTAAATATCAAATTACATTTGAAGTCAATTTACATAAATAGAATTTGTGGGCACCTGACTAACAATCATAAATTCCAATTTCTAATTGTTGAAATGTCTCTTAAAACAAAGTCCTTGACTTACAAGTTTAAGGACAATAAGCATTCTTAAAAACAAAATGCTTGTAAAAATCTTTATAGTAACTTGTATGCTGAAGTATAAGAAAAACTGTCTCAGTTAAATACTTGGTGAATAAGAACTCAGTATAGCTTATTAAACTTAATTATCTTGTTAGCATTCCAAACCATCTTTTACTTATAAAAAGGATGTGATAATGAATATACTTTTCATAAATGGTTGATGGCTTTCATTGCTCAAGTTTAATTTGTTGCATTGATTTTTTTTAATGAAAAAAATATGGGAAATGTGGTTTCCTAGACTCCTACAGAAATATTGTGGACAGTCATGCCATATTAGGTTAAAAAATAATCAACAACTGTTATTAAGTGAGCTACATTTTGTTACAAATGATTTATGAATCTGATGGATCATCATCATGTACATATCCCTTAAGATCTATATTCCCTAAATGGTGTACATTTGTGCAACATTGATCTTAATGTATCCACCAACATCTTCACATGTACCAGGTTTCATGTTTCAACTTCTATTATATTTCAATTCTCAATTAAAAATGGAAAACATGCTCCAAAGATCAAGCTTCAAACATAATTTGGTATTTTCAGGAATACACTGGTTTTCATATATACTCCACAGACATTCTAGAAGACAAAAAAAGAAAAGATGACTGGCTAAAGTCATGTTTTTTTGGAAGAATGGCCATCTGTCAAGGAAAAAAATTACGGGAGAACATAAGAACAACCACATTAGTTTGCTTTCTGAAAAATTGATATTTTGCAATTGACATATCCATTTAGTGAGAGAGCTAATTATGTGCTCCTAAAATTTAATATGTAGAGATTCATATATGTAGAGAAAATGATTTTTTTTCTTACCTTTTTTCCCCACAAGTGCAAAGTTCACTTTATTTGGATCAACCAAATGTTGATCCATTGATTGTAATAATAATTTATTGTGTGCTTGTTGTAAAAACCTGACATTGTGGGCCTAGAGAGTGATTGGCCCAAGGTCACCCAGCTGACTTTTATGGTTAAGGCAAGACTAGAACTCACAGTCTCCTGGTTTCTAGCTTGGTGGTTTAACTAATAGGCCAAACTGGCTCTCAAATGTTAATAGATGTATTCTAAAAGTTGGTAATTCAGATTTTCCCTCCTCCCCCCCCCCAACATTGTCATTTGGACAATTAGATTGATAACCAGGGTCATCTAGTGTGTCCCAGGAAATGTGCTTTCTCTGTCATAATGCCTGCCTTATGGAATAGCTCCCCAGAAATCCAAACTTCCCCTGCCCTGCATGCTTTTAAATGAGCCTTCCTTGAGCCTGGTCATTGGACTCCTTTAGGTTGGGTGTAAAATGGGAAAGGTGTTATTGTTTCCTTATCATCATGGGGGATTGGAATGCTAAAGTAGGAAGCCAAAATATAACTGGAATAACAGGCA
Organism: Oxyrhabdium leporinum; assembly: GCA_032468155.1. NCBI lineage: Eukaryota > Metazoa > Chordata > Lepidosauria > Squamata > Cyclocoridae > Oxyrhabdium > Oxyrhabdium leporinum. Next base: position 32,670 of record JANHFL010008698.1, read on the forward strand.
AGTTTGGCCTTGGAGCACAAAATGAAGCAGGGCACAAGCTGGTAGAATTTTGTCAAGAGAATACGATGGTCATAGCAAACACTCTTTTCCAACAACCCAAGAGACAACTCTACACATAGACATCACCAGACAGTCAACACAGAAATCAGATTGACTATATGCTCTGCAGCCAAAGATGGAGAAGTTCTATACAGTCAGTAAAAACAAGACCAGGAGCTGACTGTGGCTCAGATCATGAGCTTCTCGTTGAAAATTAAGTCGTTGTAAGTTCAGTCAAACCAAAAATAAGTTCAGTCAAACAAAAAATATTTGGACTTGATTAAAATTTGAATTGCATCCATTCTGGATCTATATAGTCATGGTGTCATGGTGTCATGGTGTCAGATTCCTAAAGTGATACTGCCATTCAACTGGAAGTGGGGGGAGGGCTGTAACAGGCTGCTATATTTTATAACCTTCATGTGAAAGCTGCTATTTTATTTATTTATTTATTTATTTATTAAATTTATATACCGCCCCATTCCGAGGACTCGGGGCGGTTCACATAAAAA
>JANHFL010008698.1:50993-65165 GCA_032468155.1 Oxyrhabdium leporinum
CCCCACCCCACCCTATCTTGCCTCGCCTGCCTTGGCCCGTGGCTAGAGTTATGCCTGCGCCCAGGTACTCCCTGGCTCCTTCGCTCGCTCACCCTCCCAGACCACGTGGCCCAGCTGATCTTCAAGCCTCACCTGCTCTGCTCACTGCACCTGCCCACGAAGGTAAGGTGCTTGGCAAAAGGGCTGCCTCGGGGTGGACATGGCAAGGCTTGGCCGCCTTTTGGGCCTGCCTCTTGCCATCCTTCTGCCTGCATGCTGCCCGCTTGCCCTTCTCCTCGGGTCAGGCAACGCGCCAGCTCTGGCCTCCCCCGGGGCCTCCACCCACATATCACCCACTTGCTCTTCACCTTCAGTTGGGGAACGTGCCAGTCCCTGGCTCTAGCCTTCCCCAGGGCCTCTGCCTGCATGCCGGGCCGTCGCTGTGAGAACGGTGCAAGCCCCATGGGCTAGAAGGTAATGCTGACAGCAAGCAAGGAAGATCCGTTCCAGGCTTGCTGCGCTCAGCCGAAGGACTGCCTCGGGGGGAGGGAGACACATGGTGAGGCTCAGCCACCTTTCAGGACCAGCTTCAGCTTCAGCTTCCGTGGGGCCTTCCAGGTGCGAGGTCTGAGAGAAAATGCCTCCCCCGAGGGCTACCCGCTCGCCCATCTGCCAGCCTTGTCGCAGGCTGGATGCGGGACCAGAGACGGAATGGAGGTCAAACAGGTGGCAGCCCAGAACAGGGCCCGAAAGGCAGACAAACCTCGCCGTGTGTCCCCCGTCACTGAGAAGCCTTCAGCTGCCACCTTTTTGCCAGCACGAGAAGCCTGCAGCCGCCACCTCTTTGCCGGCATGAGAAGCCTGCAGACACCACTCCTGGCTTGGTTCCGGACGGCAAAGAGGCAGCTGCTGCACGCCCTTTGCACCAGCAAAAAGTGGCAGCTGCAGACTTCTCGCTCTGAAAAAAAGGGCAGCTGCAGGCTCTCTCATGTTGAAAAAAAGTGGCAGCTTTCAGGTTTCTCGCACTGAAAAAAAGCAGTGGCAGCTGCAGGATCCTTGCACTGAATAAAGTGGCGGCGGCTGGCTTCTTGCGCTGGAAAAAGCAGTGGTTTTCAGGCTTCTTGCGCTGAAAAAAGCGGTGGCAGCTGCAGGCTTCTCGTGCTGAAAAAAGCAGCGACTGCAGGCTTCTCATGCTGAAAAAAAGCAGCAGCAGCTGCAAGCTTCTTGTGCTGAAAAAGACCGGCGGTGGCTGCAGGCCAGTGTCTCAGGGTGGGGTCGTGTGCCCAACTGCACCAACAAAGGCTGGAAGTAGCTGCCCACCGTTTCCTGCTGCAAAAACCTTTTTAAAAACCCTGATTGTCGGGCAGCGAGACCCAGCAAGAGATGTTGGAGAATCACCATTGCTGTTGCTGCACAAAGGTAAGTTTAAGGCTCTGGCTGCTGCTGCTTCGGCCCACCTGCATTGCCCCACCTTGCCGTGAGTGACATCGAGTTGACCATGCCCGCTCAGTCACATGACACACACACCCAGCCACGCCCAGCCGGTCTTTAGGATGAACCAGTTGTTAAATTATTTGGAGCCCACCATGTTCCTAACTTCAAAAAGGATAAAAAGAAGAATCTAGTGAATTACAAAACAGTTATCATAGAAATCACAGAATCATAGGACTGGAAGGGACCTTGGAGGTATAACAGAATAAGAGAGTTGGAAGGGACCTTGGAGGCCTTCTAGTCCAAACACCCTGCTCAAGCAGAAAACCCTATTCCATTCCATTTATTGTCCAATCTCTTCTTAAAAACCTCCGGTGTTGGAGCACCTGCAACTTCTGGAGGCAAACTGTTCCACTGATTAATTGTTCTAACTGTCAGGAAATTTCTCCTTGGTTCTAAGTTGGTTCTCTCTTTGATTAGATTCCATCCATTGCTTCTAGTTGTGCCTTCAGGTGTGTTGGAGAATAAGTTGACTCCCTCTTTTTTGTAGCAACCTCTTAGATATTGGAACATGGTTATTATGTCACCTCTAGACCTTCTTTTCATTAAATTAGACATATTCAATTCCTGAAATGTTCTTCATATGTTTCAGCCTCTAGTTCCCCTAATCATCTTGCTCTTCTTTGCACTCTTTCTAGAGTCTCAACATCTTTTTTTGTATCGTGGCAATCAAAACTGGATACAAACTTGGTAAATTGTAATCTCTCCCACATTGGTCCAAATAGCCCAAATTATTGTACAGAGAGAAGCTTTACAAACTCTTATTTGAAGCTGCCTTAATATCTTTATGGTGGAATAAAAAACAAATAGACTGAACTTTCTTTACACCTTATGATATTTGTAGCTTAGCTACTTAAATTATTTCTGGGATGATTTAAGTATAGCTGATTCTCTCTTAAAGTGGGCAACTGTTCTATGCAACATTATCACCTTGGAAGCATTTACAATAACTAGGATACTAAGAAAACATTTCACATTTGAGTCATGTATAAGGAAAGTATTTTAAGGAAGTATTTTTTTGTAAACAAGAAATATTTTACTTATATTTTATAATTCAATCAAGGCAGGAGTCCTTATACCATCCTGGACAAATGGATGTCCAATCTTTTTTTAAAAACCTCCCCTGATGGAGCACCCACAACTCCAGGAGGCAAGCTTTTCCACTGGTTAATTGCTCTCACTATCAGGAATTTTTTCCTTAGTTCTAGGTAGAATCTCTGTTTAACAAGCTTCCACCCATTGATTCTTATCCTGTCCTCCAGTGCTATGGAGAATAAGTTGACCCCTCATCTCTATGACTACCTCCAAGTACTGGAAGACAGTTATCATTTCTTCCTAATCATTCTCTTCATTAGGCAAGACAAACCTAGTTCCCTTAACTGTTCATGGTATGGTTTAGCCTCAAGACTTTTTATCATCTTTGTTAGTTATACAGTGATTGCTAAGAAATTTCTAGAGAAATTTGTAAGTTTTATAAGTACTTTGGAAAAAAATGCCATAATCACCAGAATTATTAGCAAGCATTTGTCAAGGGCATGTCTTGCCTAAATATTATGCTGTTATGTTAGACCATGTTGTTTGCCATGCCATGTCATGTTATTAGATAGGGTCATTTCTATAATGAGAGTCAATTTGGTATAGTGTTTAAGGCACAGAAACTATGAGTTCTAGTCCTTGCTTAGGCAGCAAACCAACTGGTGACTTTGAGCCACTTACTCTCAGCCTTACAAAGAAGATGAGGGCAAATTATTTCTAAAACTACTGCCAAGAAATCTGCATGGACTGTTACAGCCAGTAGCCAAGAGTCAAGACTGGGTTGAAAGCACTCTCTCATACACAATTTTAATAAATTGTAGAAATGTGATTAGAGAGGTAATGAATTCCTCTTCAGTGGCAATATTGAACTGAAGGCTATTTTGCCACCTGTCAGGTAGTGATCTTAAAAGTTAAGGTTTTTAAAAGTCCACTGAAGTAAGCATGTTTTCAGTCTGATGATTATGTGAGGTAAGAATGTTAGCTACTTAAAGAAACAGCAAAGCATACCTACCCGCCTCCTTTATATGCTTGTAAACATCGTCTGAACCAGCAGAAGAATATGGAATATCATCATGGGCTACAAAATCAATCTAAAAATACAGAATAAAAGGAAATTAAGTTGTCCCTTACTTTGGAAACCTAACTTCCTTACTTGCTAAACAAATTTTAAATAAAGATATTTTAAATTATTGCAATAGATTTTATATCACTCTACAGGTAATCCCCGGGTTACGAGCATTCCTTTAGCGAACATTTGAAGTTGTATGATAAGTGCCCCCTAGTGTTTACAAACAAGTCCCGAAATGCAGCACCACAGAAGTTGTTTGTTCTTACGAATGATCGCAGAGGCTCTGCAACATTTGCCCTGTCTATTCCCCCGCCCCAGCCAGATCGTCACAGGCACTTTGCCTATGAAACATCACTTACCTTATGAAGATCTACTCTCTGTCGTGCTTCCTTTGCCTGCTTCATTGCTTCAGGCTTTTGGTGTATTCGCAAGAACAGAGGCTTAACGTACTGTGAGATCATGCAAGATCAGCAGCGTGAGATCTTGTGCTATTGATCTCATGTGATCTCACACTTTCAGGCCTCTATTCTCTGCAAATTGAGGCCTGGGTGTTTGCAAATGGAGGGAAGGCTTTGGTCCTTCAGGCCTTCCCTATGTTTGCCATTTCCTTGCCGAAGCAAGCAGGGAGATTGCGTTCCTGTAGGCTTTGGCAGCCCTTTTGCTTTTGTTAGCACCAGCGGAGCTTGGGAGGAGCGGGCGCATCCCTCCGAAGCTCTGTTCCTACTGACAAAGGCTTTTTAAAGGGGCTGCTGAAGCCTAAAGGGATGCAATCATCAAGCACTTTGCTGACGAGAAAGGAGGACCAGGAAGCCATGTGCGGCCCTCCAGGCCTCTTCTTTCGTCGCTGGAGGACTCCGTCAAGCCCTTTGCTGATGAGAAAGGAGGAAGCAGGCAAAGAAACAGGCTGGAGAGGAGACAGATCTTCAAAGGGTAAGTCACTTGGCATGTCAGCAGAGATGGTATTCAGCCGGTTCGGACCAGTTCAGGCTTAGCGGTAACTAAAATTTTCAGTAGTTTGGAGAACTGGCAAATACCACCTCTGGCTGGCTCCGCCCGCACCCGCCCGCCCTATATATCTCGCCTTTGCCATGCGGCCCAGCTAATCTCTGTGCCTCGCCTGCTCTGCTCACCAAAGGTAAACATGCCATCTGCTCATCCTTCGCCTTGGGTCAGGGTCCAGGGATGCACCATTCCCCAGCTCTGGCCTTTCCCCGGAGCCTCCACCTGCTTGCTACTGCCCACCACCCCCCTCTGGCCTCAAACTATGGTCCCCCGGGCAAAGCAATTTATTCAGCCTGCCATGGAAGGCTGAAGGGCTGCCAGGGGTGGGCGGCATGGGCGCAGGATGGCCAAAGCAGTTTGGGAACGGACCAGATGGTTCTTCTAACCTTTAAGAAGATCCATCTGGAAAGCGATGCAGTGGAGCTCTTGTAGCCACTTCTTCCATCCCTTGCTGAGCCTCGGTTGCTCTCTGGGTCAGCAGCTGCTTCTCTCCAAGCAGCTTGCTGGGACAGCATCTTGTGCAATTTAGCAACCATGAGCTGCTGCTTTGGGTCCTCTAAGTCCCATCCGGAAAGTGCTGCAGCTGAGAGAAACAGCATTCAATAGCGCTGCTTCTCTGTGCTGCAGCGCTTTCCAGATGGGACTTAGAGGAAAGTGGCAGCTCACAGCTGCTAAATTATACAAGATGCTCTCCCAGCAAGAGCAGCAGCGGAGAGAAGCAGCCGCTGCCCTGGAGAGCAGAGATGGAGCGGGCAGGCCCCGAAAGGCTTCTCGGTTGAGCTTCACTGCAAGGTGGAAGCCGTGCGCATGCACGGAAGCCTCACTGCGTGGCAAACCTGTGTGCATGCGTGGAAGCCTCATGAGGTGGCAAAGCTGTGTGCATGCGCGCACGCTTACATTTTCAGCGGACCGGTGGTAAGATTATTTGAAAGCCAACACTGCATGTCAGGATGGGGGGGGAAGCAATTGTGGGGACCCCAGAGGAGGGAGTATCTGTGGCTCAGGGGAGACCTTGGGTGGTCTGAAGTTTACAATTTATTAAGTACCACATCAGTTAAACAAAATAGTCACTATGCTGAAACCTAAAGAATTATGCTAAAGAAAAAAACTTATCTCAGAATATTTTAATGGCATTTTTACTATTATATTTCTTAATATAATATAACTTATAAAGTTATTCCAAATTAGTGGAAGACCAGTCATAGCTAATTATTTACTTGAATTTTTTTTATATTATTGAGAAATGGATGACATAAACTTGTAATAGGAAGTGAAGAGTAGCTAATGATGCAATTCAATGAACCAGTATGATTTTTCATGGATATATGCTTGCATAGCAATAAAACTATTAACAGTTTCATTCAAAATATATAAGTAACCTGTATATACAGCTTATAACTATAAACCTTTTGGAGAAAATCCAGTTTTTTGCAACTGTATTGTTAATTTGGTTACAAGGAGCTCTGGTTGTATAGTGGTTAAGTGCAGTGTTGCAGGCAAACTCTGTACATAGTCTGGAGTTCAATCCTGATGGGGCTCAAGGTTGACTCAGCTTTCCATCCTTCCGAGGTTGGTAAATGAGGACCCAAATTGTTGGGGGCAATATGCTAATAATGCTTACATTGTAAACCATCTAGAAGCACTGTAAAGCTCTATGGGATGGTATATAAGCCTAAATGCTATGCTATTTTGGACATTTGGAGGCTTGGAATGCTACAAGAAAGACCTATTAAAATAATAGATAAATGGATGGAAAGAAGATTTCATACAGGATTTTAATCCAGTTGCACTATCATTGTTATTACTGAAATGGAGTTGATGTTTGAAAAGATATTTCCCCTTTTTATTATAGTTGCATAAAAAGTTCTTCTTTTTCACTTCCTCAAATCCTAATTACATTTTCTAAAATTCTGAATGCATAGCATCTAAAAGAAGACAAGAAAAGGAAAGGAGATTTTTTCATAGTGTTGCTACCATCACAGCTAAAAGCAAAAGGAAAGAATTATTACCACTTTTGAATTACAACCTGAACTACACAAATAATATACTAGGCTTGGTGGTAAAGAACGCCTCAGTTTAGAGTCCAAATATGCTTTATAAACATGACAAATATGTAGTATTTGGCACCATCACTAGTACGAAACTGGCTTATGGGGGAAGAGGTTAAAAAAAAGGAAAATACCTTATGCTTTTCCAAAAACTCTGCTGTAAGTGTCCATGGAGCATCTCTGATTACTTCATCTACATAGCGGCAGTGTCTGAGGGCCTCATAACGTTCTTCTTCATTCATTACAGTGAAACCTTTAAACTTATGTGTTAGATCATCACTGCAAACTGACAAAAATGCAAGAAGATTTCAAAAAGAGTAACCATGGCCCTGTAAAATTCAATGCATTTCTTTGGCTATAAATTATTCAAATCTGTTTTCAGAGTTTAAGCCAGTAGTTGTCAGATCAAATCACAAAAGTAGCAATCTAAAATTGGAAAACAATTTTCAGTCACATTCAGTCACAAATCCTTTATCATATTTACTCAATTGAAAACTTGCTTATATTGGAAGGCCAGTACATTAAAAGCTATCCTATGTTGGATAGCTGTTTCTCTGATTTGTTGGTCAGAAAAATTGCTAGCTGAGTTGTTTCAGATGCAAGTCCCAAAACTTTTTAATTGTGAAATGGTGAATCTTTTATTACAGTTCTCTTTGCAGTACTAGCTGGAAAGTCTGAGATTTGCCTCAAGACAGCAATGAAATTGAGGGAAGCTAGCCTGGCCATTGTTTTATTTCAGCATTTCCACATACTCCACGGCATTTCTTTTTCTGGATATTACTATTGTTCTAATTTTTTATGGAAATATCAGAATCAGTCATCGGGACATGTTGTTCAATTGCCTTTTCTTAATACAAACAAATGGAAAAAGCAATTATATTTCAGTATATAAATTTGAATGACATGACATTCAATAGGTTCCATTCCATATTTCTGTTTTTAATATCTGAGAAAGAAGAATCCAGAACTGATCTTGATCATATGTAATATTAATTTCTTTTCTTATCTCAATTTCATAGGTTCTACGTGTCTTAGGTAACAGGTCAGCTTTACAAACAGAAAAAAAGATCTGGATCAGAGAAAAATTACCATTGACTAGCAAACTGTTTATGTGATCTTTGCAAGCACTTTAGTTCTTTCCTAATATTACTTAGGAAATGGTTAAAATTAAAATCTTGCTTTTCAGTAAATTAACATTAGAAAACTCACAGAATCTGAAGTTGTTTAGCAAATTATATAAAAGAGAATATAAGTCTAAAAATAATATTTGTTCAAGTATCAGGCTTACCTCCTACTAATAAGTAGCTATTAGGAAACAGAGTTTTGGCTTGCATGAGAGCTCTTGCATGACCAGAATGGAAGAGATCAAATATTCCATCTGCATAGACTCTGACAGGTCTGTCCACTATGAACATAAGAAACAATTTCCATGTTAAACCAGACATTTATCTCAAATCTAGTCAGATTATAATGATACATTTGATACATCTATTCAGAAATACAAGGAAGAGATTCAGGCAGGGTTGAGCCACTTAGCTCAATAAAAAAGTCCATATTAGAAAAATTGTTTTCCATGAATGAAAAAAAACCCAGTGATTGGCTGGTCTTGGCTGGGCTCAGAAGCTAATGAAGCTAACTGGTGGGAAAGAGGCCCGGAGGCATCCCCCAAAGCAACATTTATAACCTCCTTTCTGGTGCATGTTCTCATATACATGCAGGAATAAGGGTGGGACTTACAAACTCAGGGTGCCTGGGTCAGAGTCATCACCATGGCCCTGGAAGGAGCGGCAGCCAGGTGGATGGTGACCCTCCACAATGCCGACCCCCCCAGAGCTGTGGAATTTTGACCATTTCATGATGGCACTCTGTCACCAATTTGAAGACCCACTAGCAGATTGGAAGGCCCATGACTGGATCAGAACTGTGAAACAAGGTTGCCAGCTGGTGGACGAATACACTGAGGAGTTCCGAGACTTTGCCTGCTGAGTAGACTGGCCTGAAGACATCCTGGTGAGCTTGTTTAAAGATGGGCTGAATGATGACCTCTACCATGCCAGCCTGGCCCACGGAGCCCCAAACTGCCTCCAAGATTGGTATATCTTGGCAGAAGGGGTAGAGATTGACCTAGCCAGAAACCAGTACCAACCTGAAAGAGATCCCCAACCCAGGAGAAGAGAGATGTTCAAACCGCAGACCACCCTGCCACCATGGTCAACTGCCTGTTTCAAGTGTGGGAAAGATGAATGCCGCTCGAAGACCCCGGCCTGGAAACCTAAGCGCCTATCAAGTGGAAAAACAGTGAAGGCCACCCCATGTGGAAAAGACACCGCCCTGAGAAGCAGAGAGGCATGGTGTTTCATCCCCTAGCACAACCAGGGAAGGGAACTCCAGCCTTGCCAGGAGAGGACCCCAGCCCATTTGAAAGTGACTCCAAAGATGACCCACTGATAAGTAAACCGGTTGAACTGGTCACACTGCCCCTAAGACTATTCATTCCCAGCTGGAAAAGGAGAGTAAAACTGTCAGCCCTCCTAGACTCAGAGTGCACCTGGTGTTTAATAAGCCCAGCACTGGTGGGGAGATTAGGCATCTGCTTATAAAAGCTAAAGATTCCCATGGCATTCTACCAGCTAGATGGGTCAGCCGTGGGAGGAGAACTAGCCATTTTTGCTACAGAACCCCTGGAAATAGCCATGGGGACCCACGATGAAAGATTCACATTCATTGTGACACCCAGAATGGAGTGGCCAATGTTCCTAGGACTCACCTGTCTGAAGAAGTGGAATCCCAGAGTAAACTGGAAAGAGGGGACCCTGAGATTTCAGTGGGGAGTAACCAGACCAGACGACCAAGGGGAGGAACTGGGGGGAGCCCAAAGAAAGAAACGGCTGCCATGGGAAAGGGTGAGCCAATGAAGGGCATTCCCCAGGAGTATAGTGACCTAGCTGAAGTGTTCAGTGAAGAGAGCTCCAACAAGCTTCCCCCTCACCACACCACAGAGTGTGCCATTCAGATACTCCCAGAAGCAAAACTACCCAAACCAAAGCTGTACAGCATGTCCCCAAGAGAACTAGAGGAAATGCAGGCGTTTATAGATAAGAACTTAGCTTGGGGGTTCATTGAGCCGGCCAAACCCAAGATCGCGGCCCCAGTACTGTTCCAGAAGAAGAAGGATGGATCTTTACACATATGTGTGGATTATAGAAGTCTGAATGCAGTGAGCATGGAAAATGTATACCCCCTTCCCCTGATAAAGGACATTAGTTTAGTTTATTGTCATTACACCTCATACAACAAAAGTAAATGCCATCTTCAGTGTACATTATGACTATAAAAATAAAACACAAACACACATCCTTCACATTCTATACAATTGAATGTTAGACCACCTCTCCAAGGGAAAGATCTTCTTGAAGCTAGACTTGGAGAGAAGCCTATTCCAGGGTCAGAATCAGGGAAGGGGATGAGTGGAAAATGGTGTTTAACACCCCACTGGGATGTTTCCAGTTCAACGTGCTCCCATTCGGACTGCAGGGCACCTCAGCAGTTTTCATGCAACAAATAAACAAGGTGCTTCGTGGTCACCTCCATGGGCACAAAGGGGTTTTGGTGTACTTAAATGACATTTTAATCTACACTGAAACAAAAGCGGAGCACGTGAAACTTGTCCGTGCGGTCTTAAACTCTGTGCTGAAAGGTTTTATGCAAAACTTTCAAAATGTGAGTTTCACAAAGACAAGATAGACTACCTAGGATACAGAATCTCCCACAAAGCTGTAGAAATGGACCAGGAAAAGGTGTGAACGGTGGTGGAATGGGGCCCTCCCCGCACACATAAACATCTGCAAAGCTTTTGGGGGTTTGCCAACTTCTACCGGCAAGTCATTCCAGCTTTGGCACAAATTGTGCTCCCAATCACCAACTTGCTAAAAACTAAAGGGGGGGAGGGTAAACCCAAACCAAGGCAGCTGTTGAATTGGACCATGGAATGTCAAGTGGCATTTGAAAAACTAAAGCAGAACCTGTGCTGAACTACCCAGACCCAGAAAAGCCTTTTGTTATCCAAGCAGACAGCAGTGACATGGCAGTTGGGGCTGTTTTCCTTCAAGAACAAGGCCAACTACAGCCCTATGCATACACCTCAAAAAAACCTAATAGAAACAACAGAGATGGGCTGTTTGGGAGAAAGGTGTATGTTGTTTGATGGGCTCTCCTTAGATTGGAGGCATTTCTTGGTGGGGAATAAAATACCCTTCCAAGTCTGGACTGACCACAAAAATCTGGAGGCCCTTAAGACCCTGTGGAAACTATCCCCAAAGCAAGTATGCTGGGCCCAGTATTTTAAGTGCTTTGACTTCACTCTTAAATACCTCCGGGGGGTGGGGTGGAGAAGAACTTACTAGCCAATGCCCTATTCAGAATGCTCCAATACAATAGCATTAAGTCAGAAGTGATCAAAAAGTGGTCAAACCCTTGCTCCCAGCTTCCCAACTAGCCGCTAAAGTAATGACCATGGCACAAGGAAAATTGGACCTGCCAACCAACAATGCTGCCATAGAAACATTCAAAAAAGGCACTCCTCACAGATGACTGGTTCCAGACTCATAAGAATACTTAGTTGCTAAAAGATGGCCTGGCATGGATGGGAGGGAAACTATGTCCCAGCTAGCCAGAGACTCAACCTCATGAAAGCCTGCCATGATTCAAAGCTAGCAGGCCACTTCAGACTTGTAAAAACACTGCACTTGATAAAAAGGCAATTCTGGTGGCCGCCTTTAAAGAAAGACATTGAAAGCTATGTGGCTAGCTGCCCTGTCTGCGCAGCCACAACGAGAAGGCAGGGAAAAATCCCAGGGCTGTTGCAAACCGTAGCTGAACCATCAGCACCACGGAGAGAGATCTCTATGGATTTCATAATAGAATTGCCGGACAGTTCAGGGAACACTGTCATTAGGTAGTAACAGACTTGTTTTCCAAACTTCATACCCTGCCAAAAAATCCCCATTGCCAAAATTCTAGCCAAATGTTCCTACTTCATATCTATCAGTTGCATGGAGTCCCCCAGAGGATTATATCAAACCCAGGGCTCCAATTCAAAATTCTGCAAAGCTTTTCTAAGCCTCCTGGGTACCGATCAAGGCCTGAGTTCTAGTTATCATTCTTAGACAAATGGGAGGATGGAACAAATGAACCCTAAACCATTTAAGTAAGATAGGGGACAGAATATACCTATCCACTAAATTACTACAATCCTTGTAACAATTAGAACCAAAATATGTAGGACTTTTCCCCATCACCCAGATTATAAATCAGGTGACAGTTGAACTACTACTACCAAAAACCCTCAGGCAAGTGCACCCTGTATTTCACTGCAGTTTGCTGAAACCAGAAATCACTTCCCCACTTAGGCCACCTGAAAAAGCACCATCTCCCCCTATTATGGTCAACGGAGAACAACACTTTGAGATCAAGGAAATCTTTGACTCATGAACACACCATGCTGCCATGCAATACTTACTATCCTGGAAGCATTTGCCTCCATCCAAAAATGAATGGGTAGCTAAGAAACATATCAGGGCCTCCAAGTTACTGAGAAGATGTCATGTCCAATATCCTGATAAGCCTAACTAAACAATTGCTCTGTATCTTTCCCTTGTGTTTCCTTTCCAGGTGGATGACTTCTAGGGAGGCAGCATGTCAAGTCCCATAGATTCCCTATCAGGACGCTGCCATTCTGGTGGGGAAGGGGCCTGGAGGCATTCCTCAGTTTATAACCTTCTTCCTGGTGCCTGTCTATCCTGCGCTTTCATTACCTTCCTGGGAATGTAAGGGAGGAGGGCCATCTGTTTTGTCTCAGCTCTGGAGCTTCCAGCAAGTGATGCCTAAGAACAACTTCTTATCACCATCTCAGTCTGCAATTCTCAAAACATCTTCGCACCTGCGGATTGGCTTATTGAGCACTGGATTGAGGGGAGGGGTCTCTAACTGTTTCAATCTAACAAAATTGCATGAGAATGCTCAGATTCTGCTTTCATTTTTCTTGCTATCACTTTCAATAAAATTTTCCTTTTGAAATGCTAAGTGCTTCAAAAGGTCTACTTTCTCGATCAGAGAGGAGCGGCAAGTCCTTACAATCAGGCCCAGGTTGCTACTTGGATGGAAGATAACCAAGAAATTTCAGGGCCCTAGATCAGATTGGAAATTTGATTTGCATCCCAAAAGAAAAGATTGCTCTATTGCTCTGTTTCATGGAGTCTGTACAACATCATTAGAAGGTGAGTTTAGCTCTAAGAGATTTTCCCTAATAAAGACATCAACTACCAGATGAAATAATGTTTATGAATGATATTTACATAATTGGGTTGTTTCTATATAGCAGAGCTAAAACAGAAAGCGCTCTTCTTCTAAAATGAGAAGCATGCACACATTTGCAATTCAAAGATTTATTTCTTGGTACTTTTTCATTTATATACTACTAAAACTCTCTTTCCTGTAACCTTTAACTGGATGACATGGTGCACCACAGGACAAATGTTTCTGAACCAAAGTATGTCAAATGGGATAATTACAGAATGTACCCAAAATCTGGAACCCATGACTTCCATGCAGTTGAAATTTGGCAAATTTTAAACATTTTATGATAAAAAAATTATCTGAAGCTCTGTAATTTTAACAATTGAGGCATTGAGGAAACTGATAAGGAAATATTTCTGAAAAGATGATCCAAGGAATCATGAACTGCCTAGTTCCCCTTAAAAGAGAGCTGAACTTGTTATGGGACAGGAGTGTGAGGGCAGCAAGCTAATCTGGCTAATTGTGTATAGAATACAGACGTCTGTCATCCCCAAAAGGGAAGAGTGAGCAGGAGGGCCCAGAAGGAATAGCAGAGCTATTTCTGCAACCCCTGCCACCTCCAATATTTGTTTCTGAGGTGTGTTTCAGTCTGCCTATTGGCAGAGCTGCTTTTAAATATGTTCAGATGTTTAATTTACTTACTTATTTTGTATGGTTGTCAATACTGCAAAAAACAACTCTAGGTGGCTAACATAGGATTAAAAACAAAACAAACAATAAAAATAAAGTCAGAAGGTCACAAAATGTGATCTCCGATCCCAGGACACTGCAGCTGTCACAAATATGAACCAGTTACTAAGCATCCAAATTCTGATGAAGTGATCATGGGGATGCTGCAACGGTTGTAAGTGTGAAAAATGATTATAAGTCACTTTTTTAGTGCCACTGTAACTTTGAACAGTCACTAAACCTTCGGGAGAAGGCATGGAGAGCGCGCACAGCCTGACCGCCGAAGAAGTCCTGCGGCGTTTCGGGGTGCGGGAAGTCCTGTGGCGTTTCGGGGTGCGGGAGAGTTGCGGGCTCAGCGCCGAGCAGGACCGACAGCACCGGGAGAAATACGACGCCAACGATATTTCTCTCGTGCAGTCCTCAGCAGGGCTTTTCAAATTCCAACCCGCTGGAAGCCTGGCAACTGACACTAAGCCATGATGCAGACCAACATCCTGGCCGCCGCCAGCCCTTACGTGCGCGGCG
>JANHFL010008698.1:81654-112705 GCA_032468155.1 Oxyrhabdium leporinum
TTTCTTTCTTTCTTTCTTTCTTTCATGTCAGCATTTGGATGGTGTACGCAAAATGTGCTACACAAAATCCTACAATTGCATATATGAAGCCTGGAAAATCACAGTAGCATTTAGAAATAAGTAGAAACATTAACATTTGGGTCAAACTTGCAGGAGTTTTCCAGAAACAAGGAAGATTAGTGGATGCTAACATTTGATAGCCAAGGCTGTAAGTGAGCAAAGTCTGAAGCAGAGGAATAGCATCCTCAGAAATGTTATGGTAAGTAGAAGGAATTGGCAAGACAGCTTGAAGTCAGTATGGTAAAACTGGGCAAATGTAAGATGTATGAAATTCAACTCCCAGAATTCCCTAACCAGCTTGTAGAACATTACAATTAGGGAAAAAGGAATTGCCCAAAAAGCAGACTGGCAAGTAATGAAATCGGAGAATTAGAAACATGTAATGTAAACCAGTAGGTGTACACAGACAAATGCACAGAGATATTCATGAAGGGAGGGGAAAGAAAGGCTAGAAAAAGGTTAGCATGACTAGGTAAAGTTTGAGGGGGTGGGGAGAAAAAGATTTATATAGGCTTGGAGGGAAAATAAAGGCAATAAGAGATAAAGCTTTAAGTTGAATGACTGATGAAAAAAAAAAGACCAACTGATGAATAGTTAAGAGATAAAGGCAAGAATGCATGAGGTATTTCTTTCTACAGTATTTTGCCTTGCTGGGATTCTGATCCTCACAGCTAATAAAGGAAGGGGGCAGCTTGGGGGTTCCCCATATTCAGGAATATCAGTTGGCAACTCAGTCAATGAGGGGAGACAGAAGCTGGCAAGTTTTAGAAGCAAGGAAATTGTCCAGTAGATCCCTTAGTGGGAAGATTGAGTTGTGAACAATTGAGAGAAGTGAACTAGATTCAGATGGGCCAAGATGGAGGAGATCTAGTTCAGGAGGAGACATCAATCAATCAGTCAGACAGAGAGTGGGAGAAATTATTATAGGGGACTTCTGCAGAGACATTTGCCATGGGCGTTTTGCAAGATCTGAGAAAAGTTGGTTTGTTTAAATATCCATTGTACTTTAAAGTCATTGTTCATATTGCTGTGTACAAATGGCTAGCAATGACTCTTCAAGACCCAGGCACTTTAATTCCACTGCATTCAATACTGTAGTTTATGTTTATTATTATACCTGTATGAAAGTGTCTCTGTGGCGTTGGATTTGTTTTAACGCATGTTATAAAGTAAAACTCTTATTATCTGCTCAGAATGACCAGTTATATTTTTTTTTTACTGCATGTCCTAGAAGGGAGGGGGAAATTGTCCTCTTACGGTGCTTCTCCTCACCCTCCAAGAACTCCTTGGAAATTTGGAACTTGTTGCTAGAAGATTCCTACTTGAGTGTCCAGTGTGTGAACTTTAACCCATGTGGCAATGCATTCACAGATGATTGTGATAAACAGCAAACTACTCTGTTGAAAAGATGTTTGTAAACCTGAAAAAAGGAGACATTTTATTCTCGTTCCCCAAACCTATTTCAACAGTCATCTGCAGCTGCAGTGTGAAAAAATGTACAGTACACAGATAGTTCAAGCCACCTGAACTGCTGCATAATTTAAAACATTCCTTTCTGAGGTATAACTTGCAAGCAAATGACAAATATAATTTCATGCAAGAGTCACCCAGAGGGCCACAAAGAATGTAAAAAAACACAAGTGTTGAGAACAAAGGGAATGCAGTTGAAACAGAGCCTTGAGATAAAAGCCAAGTATAAATATCTTAATGTCTTTTTTTTTCTTTTAATAATGCCATGAATATCAAGGTTATTGCATCAGGCTATATTTATATATATGTTTTCATTTCAATTCAGACTCCAGCTAGCAAATATTTTCTAAAATATCTTTCACCATATCCCCAATGTGACACTATTTTTCTAGTTCTGATTTTACACAACACACACAAACCATTAACTTTCATAATGGCTCAAGATAATCCTTGTGTTTACTGCTATACAGTGAAATGTTGGTTTAATGGACCAATAATAGAGGGGTGACAATTCTGAATGTCCATTAAATAGTAAATTACATTATGCAAATAATATAAATTGTCATTCATAAATTGACATAATTGGCATGATGTAAAAATTAATGTGAAGTTAATATATGTTAAACTGGCAGATCCTGACTACTTTAAACTAATGGGCTATTTCAAGGAGATATCTTGACAGAAATATGATGCTTTGCATCCAGATTCTGCAAAATGTAGGCTCCTTTAGATTGAGATTTTTGCATTTTATTATAACCCTGGGAATTTTTAATACTAAGGAATGGAAGTAGGAGGTGGACTTCTACAAGAGGTCTTGAGATTTTAAGACAAAAGATTCACCTTATAAACAGAATTTGCAGTAAGCTGGTATTTTACATTATTCAGCTTACTATAAAGTTATACCTATACAATAGCTTTATATACCAATATTGAGCTATTATATTGCTTTCCATATCAGCTCTGCAACTTGTAGACTGGACTCTTGCCCTTCTGGAGATATGGCTGGCTGGGACAGGCTAGTGCTAAATGCCTGCCTGATGTTGGTATTATTGGTTCAGTTCCAAGCTGGGAGAAAGACACTGGAAACATGGAGGCTGATTGGAAAGATGGTTTAATAATGAAGCAGTACCATGTGGGTTCTGGGCACTGACCACCTGGAGTTGAGAGGGGGGGGTATTTATACCTTCCTTGGGCTTTGCACTTGAACTTCCTGTTCCTGTGCAAGAACATGTATTCTATTGGCTGTTGTCAGACTCCCATGGTGCCATGTATAAATCCTAGGAGTTTGTCTAAGCTAAGCTTGGTTGAAGTTTGGCTGATGTAATGAAGGGGCTTGTTGGGCAATTCCTTTTGTGGCTTAATGGCTTTTTCCTGTGTTGGCTCTTGGGCGAGGGTATCTGCTTATGAACAGAGCTATTTATCTCTTTATCTCTTAAGTGTTGACATTTGCTGAGAGCTATTAAGAAAGGTGGGAGTTGCTTTCTGTCTCCAAGAGCATAAGGGAAATATAATATTCTGCCTTTTTAATTTCTCAAAATATTTCATTCTTCTAGGAGAGGGGTGGGTGCTAACCTTCTATAACAGTATGTGATTTATTTTATACATCTTACCAGTGGTGGGATTCAAATAATTTAACAACTGGTTCTCTGCCCTAGCGACCATTTTAAGTAGAAAAAAACAATATACCAAAAGAGTTGGGTTAGGGCCTGAATGTTAGGACTGTGAGGTGGCCTGAATGTCAGGAGAACCAGAGGGGGTGGGTGGGTGGATGCAAGCAGAGGCTGCCTCTTTCCTATCCCTGCCCTGAATCGGGGAATCTGGTGGGTGGGCTTGGGGCTGGCCGGACAGCTTCTCTCTCTGACCCTCACCCTGAAGCAGCCTCCAGAGGTGATCTGCACTACCCTACAGGCTTTACCGGCTTTCTCTTCCTCTGCAGAAGAGCAGGAAAGAAAGCTGGGCGTCCTGAGACATCCCACTCTGGGAGGCAACTCAGGTTTCACTCGGTGGGGGAGGAAGTCTTTGGAAACTGCCTTTTCATTTACATTCATCATCAATATTGTAATACATCCCTTTAATTTTCAAACAAATGATTTGTATTTACCATGATTAGCCAATATTATAAAACTATACCAGGCAGTGGTAACATTGGGGAGGGGGTTATTGATTAACAACATGCAAAGGGAATAGAACTATACATTGGATTGAAGTCTCTTGCAGTTTTATAAATGGAGGGCTGGACTACAGTTATCCTGACCAAATACAGCTGATGAAAGTTTTGTCATTGATTTTAATCCAAGTTGGATTATATATTAAACTCATATGTTTTATGTCTCAGAAAACAAGAGTTTCTTCCTCTTATTACTGAGTCTACTTTAAGTCTTGTAACCTCATCCTAAAAAATAATCTGCAAGATAAATAGAGAAGGTACTTAGACAATTAAGTATACAAAACAGAATGGACTTCTAGGTATCAAAATATAAAGGTGCGGTGACAGTTGGGAGTATTTCTGATTTGAAGTTAGTCTTACCTCTATGGAAATTTTTTTTTTTAAAAACCACATACCGTGGACAAAGCCATCAGAGTTCTTTTACTGGAATATCTCCTTTGTGCCTTCTACAGTATTCAAGCCTTGTCTCTTCAGATTTTCCCCATTTTCTCTCCCTGCCCCCTTTTCCAGGCTCAGTGCCTTCATTAGTGCTTTATCTACCTAGACAGCCTGTTAATTTCCTCGCTAATGTCACCCTGGAAAGGGTAAGCGTTCATGGCATCAGCTTTGGAGAGCTATAAATGGTGTACAATAAAATCAGTTGAAAAGGGGGAAAAGAAGAATCAATCTGCAAACGTGTGGGTGTGAGAGAGAGAGGAGGGAGAGAGGGGGAGGGAGGGAGCACCCTATTTAAGGTGATTCCTCTGTTACTGATTCAGGAAAGTTTGGAGAGTCCTCCCACCTAAGCTGCTAGGAAAAGAGTGGAGGGCATTTTAGATCTAATCCTGTGCCTGTCTTGGTTGGCTTTAGTTTAGAGGCCAGAGAGTTTTTCCAACGAGAGCCTTAAGGGGATTGGGAGTGTGAGTGCTTTTGTGCGCGGAAAGGGGTTTTGAGTTCCTATTACCTGTCACTCAGCACTAGGGAGACGCAGAAGGCCCTCTTTTAGCGCCCTCTGCCCCACCCGCCCCCCTTTTAGGGATATGTCAGACAAGATCAGGCCTATCATTTGCTGTTAAATCCAAATCAGATCAGGCAAGCCAAAGTGAAGGGTTGTCCACCACCTCCTTTTCCATTCCTGCACCTAGGTCCAGTCTGGGCCGGCCTGGTGTTTCTTTGATTGATGTTTAATTCCAAGTCAGCCCACTGCGTGCACCCAGGAGCAATTCCTGAGGCGACCCAAAGCGAGTGGCACTCAGGCGTTGGCCGGGGAACTGTTTGTTCACTGCAGAGGCCTGGTCAAGCAGCCTTGGATTCATGCCTGATTGGCTTCTGAAGAGCCAGGCCAGTTGGCGCAAAGTAAGGCAGCACCTGGCCCCGCTTTTCAAAGCCATCTCCTTTATTGACAGCCAGATAAGCAGGCAGGAGCGTGGCATTTCCAGCGCTTCCTTGGAGAACCCTGCTGGGTTGCAGGAAGCCCAAGTATTAATGGCAGCAACTCCAAACAACCAGGCAAACACGCTGCCTGATAAGTTGTGGATCAGCACGCATGCCCTCTGGAGGAAGCCTTCTGGGGGCAGTGTAACATTCTTCACTCCTTGCAAAGTGCTGGTGGCCGAGAAAGCACTATCATCAAAAAGAGAAAGTCTGGGCATCCAGCAAGAACCAGAGAAGACCATGGATTGTCTTCCTCCCAGGAGAGGGGGGCTTTAGTAGTTCTGCTGAGAGAGACAACATTTGGCGAGGGTTTGTGTTTTTTTCCTGCCTGGGAAGAAGTTGAAAACCAGACGTGTTCTGGAAAATATAGATTTATCATAACCGGTTCACCGAACTGAACAAAAAATTAGGGGTTGGTTCTGCTGAACCTGTGCGAACCGGCTGAATCCTACCATTGATCTGTACTATTTTTTTTGGAACAGTTTACAGTATATAAAAAACACTATAAATTAAATTCAAACTAATGTAAAGGTCAAACTTTTACAAATGACAGCAGAGCAAAATTGTAAATTTAAATTTCACATACACATTTCAAATGACTGAAAGTGTGAAAGATCAGAGATGTATAAGAATAGGCAATAAATGTATTTACAAATCTCACACCTTTTAGCATTAAGAGACCCGAATTTAGACCATGGGTGGGTGGGTGGTGGACAACTTAAAAGAGCAGACCGAGAGTAGTAAGGACACAATTTTATCACTTGCAGTATTGCTTCTGAATAACATTTCAATTCAGAGCCCATGCCAAAAAATTATCAATTCGTATTTGTCAATTTCATTGCTCCTGCCCCTTTTATATAAACTCTTCTTCAATTGGTTTATAACAAGTCAGAATCTTCATTACTTTATTCCTTCTCCCCAACTGTCCGTGTCATTTTCCCAAGACATCTAGGATATAGGAAACTATACGGAAAACAACGATAGTTTTCCATCATATTCGCGCGCCCTCTTTCCTTTCTCCAGAAATAGCCTGCTCGCTCACACTCCCTCTTCCTGTTCTCACTCTGAAGCGGAATAGGAAAGACGGATATCGTCATCTGGCTTCTAATTGGCTCTTCGGCCAGCCGGGGCACTTGGGTTTCTTTTCTCGCGCCACTTTCAGGCGCTTTGGCGCGAGAGCGTGAAGTTGAGATTTGGTTTGGGAGGGAGCTGCGAGCCGCGCTTTTACCGACCCCCCCCCCGTCATTATGGAGCTGACCGAGCGTCTGCATAACGACGATTACCATGGAGGTTAGCGTGCCTAGGGGTATGGGATGAGGTGGTGGCCGAGGAAAGTCTCAAACCGGGGGACTGCCAGTAAAGGACAGAGAGATTGTTGGTAGAAGTGAATGGAAGATTTAGGCTGTGGTGGTGAGCATAAGCTGAATTTCTGAAAGGAGGAAAGCAGCGGAACAGCAGCAGCTGTGACTGGAAAATAAATATTTTGACTCTGAATTCAGGATAAATAAAGTGGCTGTAGTGCAAGCCTTATGCTTATACTTCTATTGAAAGCATAAACTGTTTTACTGTCTCAGTTGTAATCACATTTAGTGCTACTGAGGAATACATTGCAGTGGTTTCATAGAGGGTTGCTTCTCTGAAAGAGTACCATTGAAATCTTTTTTTAAAAATAGAATTTATTTAGGAATTTCTGTGAAATAAGCCCAATTTCTAAAATTTCTCCAACATTTTCAGTGATGCTCCATGAATGTTTATGTGGGCCTACAGTAATTTTTACTGACATTGGTGGTGCTTACTTTCAAGGTAAAGCTTCTGAGAGCTCAGCCATTGGGAATTACATATCCATGAAGTTTTAATGACAATAATAAGGAAGTGATTTTTCATTTTCCATTATTTCTTCTGACATGTTTTTTTCAACTCTAGCCTGTTATCTTGGTATTTCTTCATCTTCCATCCAAATATTAATTAGTTCTGAATCTGCTCTGCTTTTCAAGCCAAAATTGACTAAGTGCTGTCATCTAGCTAGATACTTATTGTCAAGTGATTGTGCAAAGGTATGCAGTCTTTAATTCTACTTTTCTTGTGGCTTTTTGAATGATTTTCAAATTTGTCATTTTTATATGAATGATAGTTTATTAGGCTCTTCAGATGCATTAAAACTATTGCTGCAGTTGTAGGCTGAAATAACATATAAGTTTTCATTTGTCAAGGTAGTAGGTGAATCTATAAGTAGATGATTACTGTTACAGTTAGATCAGTCATCCTCAGAGGCATATTGTTGAAGAAGTATAAGAACATGTTGTAGCTAGTTTCTTTTAATCTTCAAGCCCTTCTTCATTAAAAAAGAATTTGTATTGATACCATTTTAATTTAAAAAGAAAAATAAACTGAGATTTTTATGAACTTGAGGAACTATGACAAAAATAAGAACAATAATCTTGGAATAATAGAGCAGAAATAATTTGAGATATAATCTAATTTCTGTTTGATGTAAGATGCTTTATAGCATCCTTAACAGATAGATGTCCTGTCTCTGCTTACTTCTAATGAAAGATAGACCACCAACTTTATAAGCTTTCTACTCTACTGCTAAACAGCTCTTGCTGTTCATGCCCTCTTATTTAGCAGATATTTTGTTCCTTGCATCTCATATCCATTGATTCTAGTTCTGCTTTCTAGAGCAGCAGAGGACAACTTTGGTGTATTTTAAAGGCAATTTTCCTAATATTTAGAAATAGAATGCTATTACCATTCTTCCAAATCCAGTACAGTCAGCTTTTTCACTGTTATTCAGAGGATTTGGTAACAGCTTGTGTGTTGTCCTTGTTCTTCCATAAATGTGTTTTAGTTGAACACTGATAAACCATGTGTAGAACTAGATGCTGTACTCCAAGTGTGACTGGAGTAGATCATAGTTGTCATAAGAAGTTGCAAGACTGTTAAAAAATTGCAAGATTGAATATATAGCTGTAGAGCATTGCAGTGCCATATTCAATTTTATTTAGAAACCTACATTGTTTGTACTGCTACCACATCAGATGTCCCTATTTTATATTATTTTCTTTTGTACTGAAATGTAAATGACTCTGTCTCATTAACAGATTTTATAAGCATTCTATCTGCCTCTCATCTGTATCGCTAAGAAAACAGCAAGCAGGACTGGGAAGAATTCTGTGCTACATCTGATTCCTCTTTCTACATAAAAGTTGAGAATAATAGCCAAACTCCAAGCCTGTCCTATAGACATCTGCAGCTAGCCATAATGATGAAAATATGATATGCATAGTGATACCACAATGCAAACTTTGTCTTTTCATTTTTGTTGGTCACAAGTTTGCATGTCATGGAATAGAATAATGACATTATGACAAACATCATTTGTCCACCTAAGTATACCTATAGCCTATCACAGTCTTCAAATGTCCCCTGGCTGGTCAAGGATTGCTTTAAGATGGCTAGAGCTCCTTGAAAAAGCTTGAGGGTGAGTGAAGACCCATTCCCTGGGAATAAAGATACACATACCCACAACTATTCAGCTCTTTTCTATCATACATATTAGTGGACTGTAATATATCCCACATTTCATGTTTACAATCCATTGATGTGCATGTTTAAATAAAGGATTTGGACTGACTTGCTCTTAATTTTCCTTGCATTAGCTGCTTTTTCTAGTGTTTACATTTATTTTTACATTCTTATTACCTAGTGTCTTGTCTCAGTTGCTATTAGTATCATTCACCATTGTCTGAAATACTGGGGTATTTTATTTGTGGGTTCCATGCACAAACCTAACACATGATATTTGCTCCAAGGTTTGTTTTTTGTGCTGTTCCCTGAAAGGAAAGCTAAATGAACTAGTATGATGCGCTCTGGTAGTGTCTGTATGGAGTCATAAACCAATATATTCTATTTTAGATCTTGAATCTTCTATAGGCTTGTAGAAAAAGAATTCTGAAAAAGTGCAAAAAGTAGCATTTTAATACATTTAATTGCAAAATATATTCAATAAAAGTTGACACTAAAGATTTATTAATACATTGAAACACTGAATACTTTTTTACTGAACATTTCCTTTTTAAATTTAAGATTTAATATTTAGTTTTATTGTATGCAGTTGCAGTCTTTGATACATTTTATTTGATTTTTCTATAAAGTAAGAAACTTAGTATATAATTTAAACAAAGTTACAAATGTCAATGCACAGCATTTTGTTTATTTTCTTTCTAGTTTCAATGAGTAGAATTCTGATCAACAGATTTTATCTTTCATTGACACTGGTATTTATTATCAAAGTTTTCACCTTCTGTATGTGTCTGTTAGTTATGTTCCCACATTTTTTTTTAATACTTGTTATCCTGTTTTTTAGAAACAACAAATACTGCAAATCTTGCATCTTCACGTTTACATCGTGAGAAAAAATCCAAAAAAGGAAGGCAAGAAGCTCTGGAACAGCTGAAGAAGGCAAAGGCTGGTGAAAAAATAAAATACGAGGTAACTATAAAGTTTTTCTAATTTCAGGTTGTTGTTTTTAAACCAATGTAGGCGTGTCATTTCCATATTGTTTTGTGAGTGAATCTGTGGATGTGTCCATATACAATTTTTGTATGAGAATTTATCTACGTTTATTAACGTAGTTTTAAAAACTGGTACTCTTCAAGATGGATGATAGCACCCATCCCCCTGTAGCTGTGTTCATGCTGCTTTGAATGTTGAGTTTCATAAGTGAAGAATACTGTGTAGGAGACTGAAGCTACTACTAAGTGTTGGTCTCTTATTTGTATGTATATATTTAAATGTAGAAAAATACGAAGATGCCCTGTAAGCATCAAGTTGACTCCTGATGATTGCATCTAATGTTTTTCATGGCAGTCTAACTGAAAGAATTAGCTGTTGCTTTTCTGGTTATTTTTTCAATTTCTTAGTTTGGACAATAAATCTGGAATCTGAAAATGGTTCTATATCCAAATACTAACAATGCTGATTCTATTTAGCTTCTGAGATCAGCTAAGGTCAGGAAGTTGCTGCAGCTTGGCATATTTATTTAAATATCCCATTAATGTCAGAATATTAGAATCTTATTTTCTATTCTTTATTTTTTTAGAAGTTATAGTAATTATTTTCTTTTTGTAGGTTGAGGAATTTACAGGTATTTATGATGAAATTGATGAAGAACAATATTCTAAGATTGTCAGAGAACGCCAGGATGATGACTGGATTGTGGATGATGGTTTGTAAAATTGATTTTTTTTATCTTTGGCCTAAAACCATTTTTCCATTCATTTTCTGGCAATGTTATTCAAACAAACTTTGTTATTTTTAAAAATAACCATGTTTTATAAAATTTGCTTGAATCTCTTGTGTGTATCTAAAGGAAAACTAATGGATATCAATCAGTGGCATTAACTGAGCTGCTGTTCTGGCAATGGATTCAACTTGATTTATATAACATTGCCAGAGTCTGTTATTCTGGTTAATGTTCTGATACTTCAACTGTAATATTAAGAACAAAGGTAAAATTCTCTCAAAAGAGTCATAGTGAGTAGCAATTGGTTTAGCCCCTTGTCATTAATATTTTTTTGTAGAAGTCTAGAATAAGTGAATATTTCTTACAATAGCAAAAAACTAACTACTGGTAGTCTTCAACTTGCAACCATTCATTTAGCAACTATTTGAAGTTACAATGGTGCTGAAAAAAAGTGACTTACAATCAGTCCTTACACTTATAACTGTTGTACTGTCCCCACAGTCATGTGATCAAAATTCAAGTGCTAGCAATTAGCATGTATTTATGATGGTTGCAGCATCCAGGGATCACATGATCACTATTTGTGATTTTCTTGGGTCTTCCAAGAAACAAAACTTATTGGAAGAAGATGTATTCATGTAATGACCATCTGATTTGCTTAATGACCACATTAAGCAATTTTCCCAATTGTGATAATCAAGGACTACCTATATGTAAAACTGATTTCAATAAAGAAACTGCTTAGATGTAGATGTAAATTGGCAGGAGTAAGATAATCAGTTTCTCCTGACAATTTGGCATGATTTTTATAGCTGGTTGTGCTGTTGTAGCTAAGTTGGTTTCCTAAGTTATCATCTACTAAGTCATTTGTGAGGATATGTCTACATTTTAAGATGGTGAACAGAAAGGAAATCATTTATTCTAGTATGTACTGTGCAATGTCAAGAGTATGAGAAATGTCAAGAATTAGAAATGACAAGTTGGTTTTTATTTGTGAAAGTGAGTCAATAGATTATAAACATGCATTTGCATCTTTGTACTTTTATAGTTTAGGATCTTCTAATAGTATGTATTATTTCCTTTTTAATTTTACCTTTAGAACAAGCCTTTTAGATAGGCTGATGATAGTGATTAGTAAAAGGTAACCTAAGGAATTGGAACCTAAGGAATTGGAATTGTCCCAACCATCTAATCACTATCACAGCCAGTCTGCCCGGTAATTATGGAAAATAGTAATTGTAGTTTAATTTGAAAAACCATAGGTTTGTTATTCTACCACTGCAAAATGATGGAAAAATCGAGTGAATATGGATTAATTTGCCTTCCTAAGTACAACTTTTAATGCAAAAGATAAATATAGTGACTTGGTTGTAAAAGAGTGACATTTTTTCATAGATGGGGTTGGTTATGTAGAAGATGGCAGGGAAATTTTTGATGAAGACTTAGAAGATGATGCTCTTAATTCTGACAAGAAACGTGAGTACATTTTTTTTCAGCAACTTTCTCCAATATATATTGATAGCAATATATTAAGTATTGGGTAACTGCCTTAAGTAACCTAGCCATTTTGTTGGGAAAAATATTTAAAGTAATAGTCCATCTTTGGACACTCTTGAAGGAAACAAATTTTCTAGAACTGTCTCTATCTGGTTTCAGAAGTGCTTTGGTAGCATGTTGGATTATGTATTTCTATATTCTTGCTTATTTTCTCTGTACTTCTTGATATCTGATTGATTACCCCTCCACGCTGGAACTGGAGCACATTGTTTTAATCCTACTTGCAAGACTGATTGCAACAGGAAGCCTTATTGCAAAACTACAGACCAATCAGCCTAACATCAATACCTGGGAAGATACAGGAAAAAAAAACAGATCTGTGAAGTTCTAAAAACAAAGTTATAACTAGAAGCCAGCATGGGTTTGTTAAAAACAGATTGTGCCAGACCAATCTTATTTTATTATTCAACATAGTGACTAAATTAGTAGACCAGCAAAATATTGTGGACATAATGTACTGTACTTCAGCAAGGCATTTGACAAGTAGACCACAACCTACTTCTTGGTAAGCTAGAAAAATGTGGGATAGACTGCATCACCACCAAATAGATTTGTAACTGAGTGACAAACAGGACTCAACGAGTAGTCCTTAATGGTATTACATCTACATGGAGGGAAGTAAGCAGTGGGGTACCACAAGGGTTCTGTCTTAGTCTCAGTACTCTTCAATACATAAATGACTTAGATGAGGGAATAGAAGGGAAACTCATCAAATTTGCAGATGACACTAAGCTGGCAGGAATAGCCAACACCCCCGAGACAAGTTCAGGATCCAAAAAGATCTTGACAGACTTGAACAATGGGCCTTATCCAACAAAATGAAATTTAATGTGGAGAAAAGCAAGGGCAGGCAAAACCAAAGGTATAAGTACAGAGCCAAGTTTCACCTGGCTCAAAAACAGTAACTGTGAGAGGGACCTTGGAGTCCTAGTGGACGATCATTTAAACATGAGCCAGCAGCCAAAAAAGCTAATACAATCCTAGGGTTGTATAAACAGAGGCATAGAATCAAAATAAAGTGAAATATTAGTACTGCTTTATAAAGCCTTGGTAAGACTACATCTGGAATACTGCATCAAGGTTTGATCACCACATTACAGAAAAGATGTTGAGGCTTTGGAAAAAGTTCAAAGAAGAGCAACTAAGATGATTAAAGGCCTGGAGACTAAAACATAAGAACGGTTGCAGAATTTGGCTTTGGCTAGTCTAGAGAAAAGGACTAGTGGGGACATGATAGCAGTATTCCAGTATTTGAGAGGCTGCCACAAAGAAGAGGGGGTCAATTTATTCTCCAAAGCATCAAAGGGCAGGATGGGAAACAAGGGATGGAAACTAATCAAGGAGAGAAGCAACCTGGAATTCAGGAGAAACTTCCTAACAATGAGGACAATTAACCAGTGGAACAGCTTGCCGTCAGCCATTGTGGGTGCTTCATAACCGGATGTTTTAAGAGACTGAACAGTCACTTGTCTGAAATGATATAGGATCTCCTGCTTGAGCAGTGGCTGAATTAGAAGACCTCTAAGTTTTTTTAAAAAAATAGTTTTATTTATAGTTTTCTTTATCATCCATAAGTGCTTGGTGGACAAAGTGTTATCTGGGTCAATATATTTTACACGCAGTGATAATAATAGTAATATTGTTTAGATATACATAATCATAATCTTTCAACTTCTGACATTTGTGTATACATAGTAGTTATAATGTATTCTATATAATACTATTTTCCAATTTCTAACTTCTACCTCTTTTTTATAACTCTTAATAAAATAGCCACCCTATTAAGAAGTATTTTATATCTATCCATCGACTCTTATTCTTTTTAAAATTTCAACTCTTATTGACTTTTTGGTAAATCTTTCATGTTTCTCCCTTGGAATCTTGTAGCTCCTTACATCACATTTATTTAATCTAAGTATTTGATCTGCCATAACCCCTATCTCTTGTTGGATCTCTAGAGTACCCATCCGTAGTTCTTTCATTTTAAAGAGAACGTTTTCTTTATTCTCTTCTATATTTTGAACTCTAAAAGGATAATCTGTTCTGTTTTAAGAATTATTACTATCTCTTCCATATCTTTATCCACTTGTATCATTTTTGGATTTATCTCCTCTATTCTTTGCTCAGCTCCTTCTGGTTTCTCCTCTATTTTCTGAATTTTTTGTTCATCTTTTATTATCATTTGCTGGGGGTTTTCTATTCTCACATTTTAACTTGCATCAATTCCATCATCTCCGTATGATTCCTTGTCATATCTTCCTGAATGCATTGAAACATCAATAATATTTCTTTATCAACCATAATTGTTTTCCCCTGTTGAAAATCTTATAATCATTTAATGAGTTAAAAAGTAATTCAATATTCCACCAAGATTCCAATATCCCAATTGCCCAGAAACACCAAAAACGCCAATGTTAATAAAATTTACATAGTCCCGGAACTGTTCCTCAAAATCCCCTAAATTTAGTCCTTAAAATTTTTGAATTTACACCCTCTAAATTTCCCAAATTTTTAAGTCTTGTTTAATTTGTCTTCTTTCTTCTTTCCTTTTCGCCTCATAGTGTTCTATCAAATAGTCTTAATAATCCAGATTGGCTCACCAAATTTCCCCAAATGTCTTTAATCCACAGAATCAAATATTCAATTTCAAAGATGCTTCTTGTTAATTATAATCCACCTTGCCTTAGAAATCTTCAAAAGGCTCACTCAGTACTTCCAAGCCACCAAAATGTAGTAGATATGGAACCAAAATAAAAAGGCTTTCCAGGTGTTATTTGCCTTTCACTATTTCCTTTGTTCTCTTTATTTTTCTTGTATTATCACTTGTCAAGGTCATTTCCCACTGTGTTCTAGTATAATATCTTCTTTCGCCAGTAGGTGGCACCCCTCTCAAGGTTCCAGCATTAAACAGCTGACTCAAGAAAATTCGAGGAAAAAATATTAAAAAAAACAAGATTCCTTTTTCTTTATACGATTTCTTCAGATAATCAAACGGTGTTATCCACAATTTAAGTCACTTTTCATACTACTACCAGTTCCAGTCTAGGCTTTTTATATTTTAAAGCTTCAAAATCAAAAGTTTGCTTCACTTTTGGGTATAATCTTTCTCCGTGTATTAAATCTCCGCTTTCTTAGTTTTGGAGAGTCTTTTTTAAAAAAAAATGCTTTTATTTGGGTTTAAATCTCTAGAAGTTAAAAATTGTCTCACCCAGTTTCTTTTCTTTTCTTTTTCTTTAAGTTTTTTATTTTTAAGTGTATATAAGTATTAAATGCATGAACAGTGTGGCTTCTGGGTATTAATTTTGATATCTAATAATAATAAAATTGAAATTTTAATCACCGTACATTAATAGCACTTGCATCTTTCTCATAACATCATACAGAATACAGTCATCTCTCAACTTCTTATCCTTTCATCTACCTGCTGGTTTTAACATGTTATATAACAATATTCATTGTAGTATTTCCCCCTTTCTGATTTCTACCTCTATTTCGTATCTTGATAACACCAATCTTAAGTTAGTAAGTATTCTATTTCTATCCATTTTTTATCCACTTTAATTATATTAATTACATTAGTCATACATCATTATCGTAACATAAATATGCAATTAAAGTTGTTAACATTGTAATATTTGCTCCACCTTATATATAATCCCTCATCATGTAGTTGTTCAGTATTATATTATATTACTCAATGCTAATAACTATGGTAACCTTAAAGGTATATGATACAGTCATCTTTCAGCTTCTACATACTAATTTTAAAACATATAGGAGTATACATAACATACATACATATTTTCCTTCTTTCTAATTCCTACCCTCTATTCTAAATCTTGATAGCACATGGGTGAATATTCTATTTCTACCCGTCACCTCTCATTCGTTTTAGTATATCAATACTTATTGATTTTTTGGCATGCTTTTCCATACTCCTCCTTTGAAGTTTTATGTCTCCCTATATCATTCTTTCTTGGTCTAAGTGTTCCCTCTTCTACCTCTGCCTCTCGCTGCCAATCTTCACTATGCCTGTGAGTATGTTTGTCCTCATTTCAAGAATATCTTTCTGCCTATTCAATTCTATTTTTTAACTCTAAATGTATTGTCAGCTTGATCTGTTTCATCCGTTTTGATTCTCTCTTCCTTCTTATTTTTGGGTTTGTTTGTTGTTTTGTCTGCTCTTTCCCTTCCTCTGTTTTTTCTATTCTCTATTTCCTGGGTTTCCTGTTCATTTTTCATTGTTATTTGCTGAACATTTTCTAGTCTCACGTCTATATCATACATCAAATCCTTTATCTCCCTGTGGTACTTTGTTATAGTTTCATACATTGAAACATTGATGACATTTCTTTTTGAAATATGCTTGTTATTTCCTGTTGAAGTTTTTTATCTTATTTTGATAAGTCCAAAAATTACTCACACATCTGTCAAAATCCCACACTCTTAGTTGTCTGTAACATCAAAAAGCCAACCTTAAAACTATTCACTCAGTCCCAGAGTCATTCCTCGAACTACGCAATATTTATAATTCTTTATAGTCGTCCACCAGTCAGTTTACTCCTTCCAGATTTTTCCTTGTCTTCATCAGCCACCTAACCAGCTCTTTGATTCCAATAATAGTTCCAAGTGTTTGTGAACCATTCTACTTAGCAATCTTCAAAAGTCTCAGAAATTTTCTCTTCTTAGTTGTGAAATAAACAGGTATCCATTCAATATTTTCAAGGTCTTCCCAGCCTTGTAAAAATACAGTGTATTCCCTTTCTTTCACCAGTAGATGGCATCATCACCTAAAATTTCAACATGACGCCCAATCTAACAGCTTCCGATTTCTTCATATAATTTTCACTTTTTCTCAATAATCAGCCCAATGTTTCCAGCATTTTAAAATGCCTTTTCAAAATGTTGCCAATAAAATGTTCAAATCCAGTCATTCTGTGTTTTAAAAATTATATTCTCTCTTAGGTTTCATTTTCTTTCGGGTCTGTAGTCTCCCTCTAAGTAATTGTTAGCCGCTTTAAACATTTTGGAGAATTGTCTTTTCAGAGTTTCTTTTCTTTGGGATTTACTCTCTAGTAAAGAAGTTGAAGATCATCTCACCCAGTTCCAGTCCACTGTTCAAACACCGCTCCAGCACATTTCTTTCTTCGATTGTCCCAGCTTCCCAGCAGCCATAATGGCCGTCTCTCCTTCCTCATTGTTGGATAGGAGAGTGAACCTCAGATCAAGCAGGAGAGTTGCCACTCTTCGTGATCTGCAAGGCACCCCTCCTTTCTTTGTCACCCCTAGGAGGTGACTTTAGCCCTTTAAAGGCCCCCCAGCGAGGAGAGTTCAGCCTTGGTTCATGGAGCCCTGCTCTCTATGACTGTTGCAGCAAGGCCAAACCGGAAGTCTCACCCAGTTTCAATCCTCTGTCCACAAACCACTCCAGCTCATAATCTTCTTGTCCCGATTGTCACAGCTTCGGCCTTGCCAAAATGGCCGTCGTCTCTGCTGCCAGGTTTTCTTTAGAGCAAACAAGGAAATTGCTGTTTCCTCACGATCTACAAAGTGTCCCTCCTTTCTTCACCACCCCTTCAGGGTGGCTTTGGCCCCGTAGGGTCTCCTGGCAAGCAGGTTTATTTATTTATTTAGCATATGGCAAATACATGGACTTTATAGTGGTTCAAATGTTAATGTCCAGTCCACCCACCATTCAAGGACAGGGTGATATATGCTGAAAAAATCAGACATTGGGCCGGTGTAAGCTCTTGATGGACATTTGGACACAATGTGATGGATATTTTGTTGAGGAACACCACAATCACACTGAGGGGTAGAGACAAGACCTCACTTAAACAATGAGTCCTGGCAGACATCATGTTGGGTATGGATCCTGTTCAGAGTTGACCAATGCTGGCGAGTAAGGTCAAAACCTGGCACCTTTTGTGTAGGGTCATCTACGTAAATGCCTGTAACTGGGCGTTCCGCAACCCATTTGGCTTTCCACTGTATGTTGATGTCAAAGCAAGCAGGTATCTGCTGGGTTTTGTGAAGGTCCGCTATCTCATATCCGTCCCGCTGCAACGCCAACCGGTCAATCCTCCCTTCCAGCTGGTTTCTGATATATTGCTCTTACCGTATGCAGCATCCAGATTTACAACATACAGCCACTCCATAAGCAAACTACACCCATATTTTAATATTTCTCTAACTTTATCTAAATATGTAGCCATACTATTCTGCAGCATTTTTGTAGCTTTCATTACATCAGTATTCTACTATACAGTAATGTAATACCTATTTCAATTAATAAACTAAGAGGATCAAGATGGAGAGCCTCAGCCTGTACTCTCAGAATATCAGCACTAGGGTTGGTCTACTCCACAGCTGACTACTGCGCTCCTGTTTGGCTTAATAGCTGCCACTCTAGCAAGATTGATGCTAGGCTAAATGATACAATGAGGATTATAAGCGGTTCTATCAAATTTACTCCTACTTGCTGGCTCCCTATCTTGAGCCACATTGCACCACCAGCTCTATGAAGGCAGGAAGCCTTACTGAAGGAGTACAACAAAATTATGAGAAACCCACTTCTTCCTTTGCACGCTGATCTTCCTCATCTATCAGTTGACAGGCTTAATCCAGGAAGCCCTCTCTGGCACTTGCTCAACAGCTGTCTGACAACTTTGACATCAACACACAGTGGAAAGCCAAATGAGCTGCTGAACGCCCAGATACAGGCAGTTACGTAGATGATCCTACACAAAAGGTGTTAGGTTTTGACCTTCCTCACCAGCATTAGTCAACTCTGAACAGAATCCGTACCCAACATGTTGTCTGCCAGGACTCGTTGTTTAAATGGGGTCTTGTCTCTACCCCTCAGTCTGACTGTGGCGCTCCTCAACAAAATATCCATCACATTGTGTCCGAATGTACATCAAGAGCTTACACTGGCCCAATGTCTGATTTTTTCAACATAGACCACCCTGTCCTTGAATGGGTGGACTAGACATTAACATTTGAAGCATTATAAGTCCATGTATTTGCCATGTGCTAAATAAATAAATAAATCTATTTCAATTCTTCCCTCAACATAATGCTGTTATACCTATTGATATCTAGAATGTTTCTTCCTAGATTCCTGTGTTTTGGTTTTATCCCATATAATTTCATTATTTTTTATTTCTATCTACTCTGGCAGAATAATTGTTTAACTTCCTTTACCCACTTCCAAAACATCTTATCTTTCCTTCAAAACTGTTCTGCATTTTTCTCTAATTCTATTTGATTACATATTTTGCAACTCCTTTTCCTCTTTTTTTGCAGCAGTTATTCTCTTGTATGCATTTTATCCTCATCCACAAACCCTTTCACATTATTCGGCCAAGCATTTTGATGAGGGAGAGTTAGTTTGTGAGGTGCTGGAAATTCTTTCTCATGATTTGACCTGGGAACAATGAATCCTTAGATGCCTTACTGCTTTGCCTGTCAGAAAGAACATAATGACAGATTGTTTCTTTTCCATTCCCATTCCTTTTACTTTTTGTTCAAGGTCAATTAGATGACAAAGAAGGTACAGGGCACAGATTTTATTGTTCAGTGTTTGTAAAGTGGTGACAAAAATGTAAGTGCTGTATAAGTGCTTAATAATAACTGATAGAATGGAAGGTAAGAGAAGCCTCAGTCCTTACTTGCAACACTACATTATGATTTAACATTGCACTCAAGATTTGTTTTAGAATTTTTTTTAATGATGCCTGATGAATAGATTTCGTTTTAATTTTTTTATTATTATCAGAAAGAAAAGCTACAGCTTCCACGTATGACAAAAACAAATTGAAGAAGACTGTGGTATCAAAGCCAAACAGTATTAAATCCATGTTCATGGCTAACACTGGCAAGAAAAATGCTGATGTAAGTTTTAACTTGCATAAAATATATATTTTAGAATTGTATATTGTTCTCGCAAGTCTTTGCTATTTTATTTATTTATTTAAAACATTTATAAAGCCATCCATCTTACAATCAACTCCCTATTAATTATTTCTTGTTTTCTGAAATTAAGGTCAGGTATATCATTCCTTACCTTGAATCTGTTTGGAAAATCTTCAAAAGTTTATAGAAAACCTATATTTTCTTTTACAGAAAGCAATTGATCTCTCTAAAGATGATTTGCTTGGTGACATTTTGCAAGATCTGAATGCGAAGGTAGGAAATTAAAATTCTATTAAATTATACGTCAGGTATTTTCATATATGGTTTATTTTTATCCAAATATTTAAAAATGCCTAATAGAAGCTGAATTTGCATGCTGCATATTGTAAAAGGGGAGCTTAAGTTGATAAAAGGTGGTTGTAGTAGAAGATTGCATTTATTCGTTATTTTGCATCCATTTCTGTCTCATGCTTTGTGCAAAGGTATGGGGATGAGGGGAAGGAGGGAAAATAATATTTCTGAGAGTATGTAGCAGTGTAGTAGAGATAAGACACTTTTTTTTGGAAGTTGTATTAAAGCAGTATCAACATCTGTGTTCTCTATAGCCTGTTCATATAGTACCACCAGTTCCAGTGCTTAAAAAAAGGAGAATTCTTGGAACACCAGTAAATCCTTTTTCTGTGCAATCTGAAGATTCCAAGGTAATGCTCTTAAATGGGAAGTGTTTTTAAACTTTCTAGATTTTTGATGTTGATACTTCAATTTTGTTTGTTGTTCTAACAAGTGGAAAATAATACTGGTGTAGTTTATTTAGTCATCAAATTGGAAAAAAATGTACCTAGGAGTGCCAATACGATTTCATTTTGCACTTTGAATTAAATAGGCTTGTTATTGTAGCGGACATTTCTTTCATTAATTTCCCAGAAGTTTTTTTTAAACCAATGCACATTTTTGTTGAAGTACAGATGGTTTATAATATTGCAATATCAGACTTTGCCAAAATGCAAAACGCAGAAGGGTAGGAATGCAACCTCAGCACAAGAAGATAATCACTTGGACATGTTTCAATATAGCAATGTTTTATCTATTAGTGAGGTCAAATGTGAGGTGGATTCTGTGAAGTAATGGGGATAAATTATAGTTCAGGGGTCACCAACCTTTCAGACCTCAGGGACTACAAAATTCATAACTTTAAATCCTGCGGACTAATATGAATCCAGCGCACCACTCGCTGAAGTGCCTGGACTCCCAGTGACAGGATGGAGCCCTTCAGGCACTTAGCTTGGCTGTCTGTTTCTGCAGCCTTAAACACTCAAAGAGCCATTTGGACCCGTTTCCCACAGAAAACAAAACACCAGGAATCACAAAACCTGGGTAGGCGTGGCCAACTCAACGTCACTCACTCCCACCCACTTACATGACTCCCCTTCCCAGCCATGCCTACCTAGATTTTGTGGCTACTGGTGTTTTCTATGGGAAACAGGTCTCTCTATATATCTATATATCTATATCTGTCTCTCTGTCTCTCTCATCTGTGTCTCTTTCGGTGTGTCTTTCTCTCATCTCTCTGTCTCTCTTTCTCTCTCTCTCTCTCATCTCTCTTTGTGTGTATCTCTTTCTCTTTTTCTCTTTCTTTCTCTCTTTCTCTCTTGTCTCTAATTCTGATTCTCCGGCGTGTTCTGGGTCTTGCGGGTGCTTCTTCGATCTTTGTTGGTGCTGGACGCACCTCGGTCACTCGGGGAGACGCACGACCTGCTCTCTGCTCCGAGAACTCACCCAATGCGGCTGCGGCCAATGCTCTGCGTCGTAATGGGCTCCAGGAGGAGAAGGGGTAGTGTGCTACATTTAAGCATGCTGCACAAGACACTGCAAGAGCAGTGAGCGGGCCATGGAGGTGGCGAGAGCAGCCAGGCCAAGCCAGGCCAACAGTGTCTTGGGGCAGAGAGGAAGTTGCTCATCTTCCCGAGCGGCCGAGGTGCATGCAGCACCAAAAAGGGCCAGAAGAAACACCTGCGAGACCCAGCAAGAGATGAAGCTTCACTCCCGCTCTGGAATATGGAGCAAATCTCCATCCCCCACTCTTACCTTCTCAGGCCAGGCGAGGAGTGACTGGGAGGGGAGGGTGAGGGACGGGGCCAGGCAATGGTGGGATCATCCGACAGGGAGCCACAGCAAGGGGACGAAAGAGCTGCAGATTGCCGACACCTGTTGCTTCGGCCCACCTGCTCTGCCGCCCCCCCCTTGCCGCAACAGCACAATTACCTCCTTCCAGGCGGTGAGGGTTGAGCTCCTTGCACCTTGCACCACCTGCAAAGTTGCAAGTTGCACGTTCCTCCCTCCACGGCTGAGATTTCCAGCCCCACCACAAGCTGCCTGGCCGGTCCCGTATTCCAGAGCTCTAGTCACAGGACTGGCCCATTGGTCATCCCGGAGCAGCTCCTCCACCCAGGTGCACTGCGGACCACCAAAATTTTCTTGCGAACCACCAGTGCTCCACAGACCACCAGTCGGTGACCTCTGCTATAGATCCATGGTTCACCTGAACAAAGAGGGCATTTTGTGAATACTGTTGCTTTCTAGAAGGTTACTGTTAAGGGCTATTTTAAATAATCCTTGGTTCCTTGAATCATGCTTGTCTCTTAGTATATTCTCTTCAGTATATTAACATTCCTTGGCCCTTGGAATATTTTATACCTGAATAGAAAAAAAATTGTTTCTTTATATTCCTCGCAAGATAATTAGGGAAAGCGGTTTTTATTTCATTGATTGTAATCAGCACCATATTTCTCCTACACTTTTTCAACTTACATACTTGTGAAAATCTAAAGAAAATCATATCATTTGAAAAGCCTTGCTTATTCCTAGCGCTTGTGAAATTAGAGCAGGTGACTGAGGTCTTTTTCTGAAAATGCTGAAGTCCTTAATGTCATAACTTTCAAATGTTTGGTCTTCAAAGGGAATTCTCTGTTTAGCATATGTTTTCTATTTAAAATGGAAACTGGTGTAAAGAACTAAAAAAATGTAAACAAAGAAAAAAATATTAGGAATGTATGCACTATTTGTAACAGTCATACTACAGTTTATTCTTATTACATTGTGAGCCATTGAGTTGTCTGGAGTTGGGCAAAGCCTAAATTGAATAAAATCAATTACGTTGGTGTCCATTTTTAGTTGAAATTATTTGTGTTTAATTGAAATTATAGGTAACTGCTATAATGAGAAAATCTATCCCTCCTGGAAAAAAAGAAATCCCTTCATTACAGTCCAAACATTCAGTCTATTTAGCTAGATCAGAGGCAGTCACAGAAGAGAGTATTAAAAATGAAAATGGAGTGCAACTGATGGAAAATGAAGAACTAGTAAAAATAAAAGAAGAATCTATTAAAGGTATTTGTAATATTTCTGGTAACCCTACCACTTTCAAATATGTTAGTATTGTTAAATCTACCTTGTAATTATATTCCTTTGCCATCCAGGATTATTTCCCAGTTTCAATATGTGGCTGTTTTAAACCTCTGAAGAACTGTTTGTTTCAATGAATTATATTGTACTATCCCACATATAACTTTGAGCAGCAACAACAACAGTAACACAGGTAGAAAAAATAATGGTAATCAATGCAGTACATTTATAGGCCTGATTGAGGAAACTGGCCAAATATGAAAATCCTACAAACCAGTTCATGTCATATGCTGGACCAACACTTTTGAAAGCAGACAGGTCTTTAAGGTTGTTTGGAAAACTAACAAAGTTGGGACCATCTGGATCTCAGTATTTGAGGTTGGAGACCACAACAGAGAAGGAAGACATATTGGCATCGAAGGCATTTTTCTTCCATATCAGTAATGAGGCTGACCTGATCATTAATAAAGCTCACTATACCTTCAGCCTTGAACTTTATACCTAATATTTATGAGTATAAATTTATTCGGTGACAGAAAGTTTTGATGAAATACATGTGTCCTTGGCCTCTTAAATGCAGTTAACTGAAGTAATCTTCTGAAATACAAAGGATCCTTTGTATCTTAGTGCATTTGTCTTTATTTGGTCACTCACACATTGATTACCTCCCAATTGGATTATTGTAATGCATTCTACATGGGGCTGCCCTTCAAAACCGTCCAGAAGCTTCAATTATTCCAGTGTGCAGCAGTGCGGGTAATTATGTCAGGTTTTGACCATGTAGTACTGATACTTTGTGAGCTATTCTGGCTCCTGATAGGTTTCCAGATGCAGTTCAAATGTTATTTGAACTTTATTTATTTAAAGTTTAAATACTTTAAAATCCTACTTTACATAGGGCCCTATATTACTTGAGGGAATCCTTCAAGTACGCCACAGGAAGGCGTACTATAGGTGCCTTCTTTTAAATCTTGCCATCTTATGGGACTGAGGAAACATGCCTTTTCTGTGGTTGCCACTGCTGCTTGGAGTAATTCCCTCCCCATTTCCACCCCAATATACGACTAGCCCAAATTCTTCTCACCTTTAGGAATGCCCTTAAATCTTGGCTTTCCCCACAGACATTAGGGGCCAGTTGAATAGGTTTCTTCCATGTGATTGTTTTGTTGTGTGGTCATTTTATATGTATATTTTGCCTGTTTGTTGTAGATGGTTTTCTTTGGATTATTTTTCCTGTACTGTGTTTACAGTCTACACTGCCCATAATCTTACTGTTTGAGTTTGATGGCTTTATAAATCTTGAAATCCGTCAATCAGTCAATCAAGACTTTCCTGGCACTGCCCATATATTCTCTTATTAGATGAATTAAATGAAAGTTTAATTCTCTGTGTTAATGGCCCCTTTATGTTTGTTTTTAAATACATATAAACTAAGTACATAGCTTACATTGTTTCATTACAAATTTTACACATTTAACACGGGGCTCTAGGCTCTATGTAGAAAGCATAGACACTGTTTTTCTTTTGTGTATAACAATACATGGCAGAAATAATACACTTTAAGAACCAGAATATTCACAATGCTTCTCAAATGCTGAACAGCTTTCTGAGACATTAATTTCTAGTCTGCAGCCTAAATATTTATTATCTACTTGTTCTACTCAGCATCTGAACCCCTAGTCCAGATCCTGAGGGCAAAAGAAATATAGAGGACAATCATTAGGAAGAAAGTGACTCTGTGAATTGCTATCCTAAAAATGTATCTTAAGTTTTAACTTCTTATTCTTTTAGATGTTAGTCAAAGACATGTCTGTTCAAAGGCTACCTGCTGGACATAGTAGTTTTATATTTTATTTCCAAGACAGGATTTTTATTTGGTTTTATTGTAATTTTATACTGGATATTTACTCACTGCCTCATCATGCAATTATATATTTGTGAATTCACACTGCAAAATGCCAAAGAGTATGTTTTTATTCTGATAATTTATTGTTTATTTAATTTTTTTTATGCTTCTCTCTGCCTTGAAAGGTTGCAGAGTAAGTTAAAATATTTGATAAGTAAATTATATTACATTCTACAAATTAAATGTATCTGCAAGTGTCTACACATTGTTTACAGAAGA
Source organism: Oxyrhabdium leporinum (assembly GCA_032468155.1). NCBI lineage: Eukaryota > Metazoa > Chordata > Lepidosauria > Squamata > Cyclocoridae > Oxyrhabdium > Oxyrhabdium leporinum. The sequence goes on from JANHFL010008698.1 coordinate 107,011, forward strand.
GCAAGATAGAATTATTTTTGATGATGGGGATTTTGATGAATCTATGCCTGGAATGGGAATTGTGTCAGAAGAGGTCACATTCCTCAAGGAAGAGATGAAATTGGAAGAGAAACAAATGCTGTAAGTAAATGTTGTGGAAACAGGTGCAGATTTGTTATCCTGTCAACACTAATAATGTTTTCTTAACGCTGTATTATCAAGATACATAGATGACTTACATAGATGTTTTTAAATTATAAAATCTTTCTTCAGAATTTTTACAGTTGCAGAAAGAGGACTTCTTTGAATAAGTAGTTATTTCAAATATATCATTTCTTGTTTCACATGGGCTCCAGATGTTCTTCCCTCCATGATAAATCCTGCTGGGATAGAATTGACGAACATGAAGATGAGTTTGTATCTTCAGAAATTCAAGTGGATTCCAGTCAGTTCCAACTTATAAAGGGGGAAAAGGGGCAACAGATTTTCAAGTTCTACTGGCTGGATGCTTATGAAGATCAATATAACCAACCAGGTATGTTTATATTCAATATATGGCTGTGTCAGATTCCAGACTCCTACTTTGTGACCCCAAAGCTTTCTCTAATGGGAGTTCCTCCAAAACCAAATAAAACTAGAGAAAAATAGAACCTAATTGGAATCTACATGTATGATATACCTTAAGTAGCTGTTATCAAATTCAGCATACCCTTCAGTTTTTAGAGTGCTTCAGGAACAGAAATTGAAGTGGAAAGAACTTTCAAGAAACCTGTCATTTTTTCCATTGCAAACATGGAACTAAAAGCTTCCTGAATGTATAGAGCTTAAAAATAATTATGTGTGAATTGTAAGAGCCAGGGGACTGCAAAAGGTTCCATTGTACTAGTTTCATTTCTTTTTTTAAAATCTAGATCTTTACTTCATTTAACCCTGTTCATTTGCACAATGGATTTAGGAAGGGGGAAAGTAAAGCTTAGTAATTTTATTTTTTTTAAAAAAGCAAGAAATCAATTAACATACATTTATATCTCAATTTGTGTGTGTGTGTATTCGCTATGTCAACTACAGTATACAGAAAGGTTTGTGACAGTAGGTAATAATCACTGAAGCTCTAAAGAAATTGGTGACTAATATGAAAAGGAAAAAAGTGGCCCCAAAGACCCTTGTACAGTGTGATCTTTTATCTTAGATTCAGTATAGTAGCTTCTGAATGATGTATAATTATGAAAAGACTTCTATTCCTTGATTATGAAAAGAGATCCTATCATCATAACTTTTCAAGGATGAATAATAAAAATTGCACCTGGTTTCAATTAGTAATGTGGAGAAAAAAATGCTATTACTTTTTGTTTTAAAAGAATCATGATCCTTATATAGTAGCAAATGAGATATTAACTAAATTATGTGGAAGGCATCTTATTTCAAAATGAATGAGAATATAGTTTGAAAAGATTTAAATCAGCAATAGGTTCCACCTGGGTGAATTAATCTATGTAATGAAGCCATACCTGGTTATTTTATGAATCAGGCCCAATACATCCAATAGGTGTCTGAGACCTTCTAGACATGGGGAGAGAGGAGGCCCCTGTGCTGCTTGGCCTAGCCAGCTGAGACATCCCAAGCATGATGGGGCAGGGAGAAGACCTCTTGGGAATGCTTGGGGGAAAGGGAAGAAGCCCATACACTGCTAGACTTAGCAGGCTGAAGCCTTCTGGTGCATGGCAGGTTTCTGTGTGCCAGTGGACCTCAATATTAAAACTGCATATTAAAAGAAACAGAGCTACATGTTTGAACAAGTGAATAGAAATTCTAGAAAAGCCTATTTTCAAGACCCTTTCATGATGAAAAGATGGCACCTGATGCTTGCATACTATCATGATATGTGTCTTCATACTATAAAATTTTTGAAGTAATCTCACATCAGTGCTGAATTTCAGCAGATGGAGTTGTCAAATAGAGACTACAAGGTGGAAATCATTTTGTTCCCAAGCATGAATTAGTGTGCTTATTTAGTAATTCTTAATATTATTGTAGCTTTTCCATTAGCAGCTATGCTAAACTGTTCTGATTAATGTGAATTGTCTCTATTGTTTTCTACCATCTTAGGAGTGGTATTTCTCTTTGGGAAAGTATGGATTGAATCAGCGCAGTCCTATGTGAGCTGTTGTGTAACAGTAAAAAATATTGAGAGAACTATTTATCTACTGCCACGTGAATCGGTACGTTTTCTTATGTTACAGTATTCTCATCTGATAATGTTTCTCATCTGTTTTATAGAAGGCACAAGGCAATCAGGCAAACATAACTGACATTCTTTGCATCTATGTTAGTAGGGCGTGTCATTTAATGGGGCGAAAATTAATTTTTTGCCATTTTTTTTCAGTGAGGGGGTTCTAAAAATATGGGCTTTTACATCAAAAATTCAAATCTGTTATTTTTGCAATTGCACAATGTTTAGCTTGGCATGGTAATTCCACGTCTGATAATATATCCCACAAAAGTCTCTGGTAACCCAAATACTGTTAACTTTATCTTCTCAAAATTACACGTTATGCTACAAAAAATAGTTTTTTTTCTGCATGAATCTTATCTAGCTAAGCAAAAAATAATCCATGCAATCATAAGCTAACATCAGAAAGCAATTATCTAAGTTACAAAAATGTTTAAGCGAGTTTCATCAAGTCTTGTTTTGATTCTTCGACATCAGATGCCGACTTGCTTCTTAGCCTCTGATATAACCCTCATGCTTTCTTATGTGTATACACTCTGCTTGCTGCCTGTGTGACCTGTTTCACACATCTCTATTGATTGGGCATGACGGCCACTGTGGTACTTGCATTGGTTCATCAGTGAACTTGTTTACTTCCACTGAAGTCAGTTTGCACGTCAAAGGTGACTTATATACACCTCCAGACCATTGGCTCTAGCAGAGTGGATGCTCTCACATTGATTAAAGGTGTTTTTCTTGCACGTACAGAAAAATCTCCGTGTCATCATCTGCACCACTCAAGTCAATTATCTTTTGCACACCAGCTTTCCTCTTTTGAATCATCTGAACACAAGAGTGTGTAGATTATCATTTCACTGAAAGCATACCATGCTGAGCGCTGAATGGTTGGCAAAACAGCATCTAATACAGCCTTTTGCAGTCAGACTTCTTGTAGCTGGAATAACACATGACGCGGGCCTTCAATCCAGGAATGTTTTACTTCGATTTTGAACCAGCAAGAGTAGTACACACCAAAGAGATATATCACTATCATTCTTAAGCTTTGAAGAGTTTTGTCTTTAAAGCCGTGTTTTGAAACCTATGTTCAAAGCCTACTTGCATTTGTCAACCAGCATGAATGGCTTACAGGACCAATTCCAGAAGAGCCAGATCTGTGGGAAGTTCTCCTGTCCTTATTGCCTGTGTGAATCTGTATCCATACACTTGATCAATAGAGAGATCCTTTACAGCACTGACACTCAGTGAAATGAGAGTCTCACCAATTGAATCTCTGGTGAATGAAGGATCAATATCAAGTTCTGTTGCAGAGACTAGCATATTGCCAATTTTACCTGCCCATTTGTTTAGACAAGGTCTTCCCGTCCAATTTTGTGATTAAGTGACATAGGGGTAACTCAGTCATGTGAAGTGCACACACCAACCAAATCAACTTCCAGTCAAGCTTGACCTCTACCCAGTACATGGCACCACCTTCACAGCCAGTATTAATATTTGTAGAATCTCCTCCAATGGCCTTCAAACTTTTGGCAATACCTTCTTCATGAAATACACCAGATTATCTAAAATCACATGAGCAGGTTTTCCTGTTTTTGAGCCTTTCTCTGGAGTGAAATGATAAAGATATATTCTACCTGGCTCACTGCACACAGAATAATGTTCTTTGATGGTACTGGGGAATTGCTGGTTTGAATTTTTGCTTTCAGCATAATTTTAGTTGCATCTATACAGCTGTCGAAGAAGTTGCTTTTTATTTTGTCCTTACAGCTCATCAAATTCTTGATCTAAGGACTTCATATTTTTTTCTTGGAGTCTCTTGACTTTATTGTGGTCAACTACAAGTCTCTTGTCTTCTTCGGTGATCAAGCCAGCATCTATGAAGGCAGCTGTGGTAATGGCAGCAGTGGCATGTAGACCAACACCATATCTTATGCTCTGCGTAGTGACATTTATTATTTCTAATCTGTTGTAGTTTGTCTTTTCTTTTGAAGTAGAGGACACGTGTGTTTGGTCTAAGGCCTCTTCATAACTTCCATCACATTCCTCTTCATCTTCAGTTGTCTGTCCTTCATTTTCCTCATAAGAGATAATTACTTCATTTGTCAGTATCAAAATGTCTAGAATACTTCTCTGCTTATATTTAGCGAGCCTTTGCCTCTCATTGTCTTGCTGCTTTTGCCTTTTGCCTAATTGTTTCTGCTCGGGCACATCTGGTAAACCAATCTGGTATGATCCAAAAGAACCAATCTTGTCTCTCTGACCTTTAATGAAAGCAAGTTCCTTCAGTGATGTCTTCATCTCCTTAGGGCAGGTACAGTTAATGTGAGTTTCTTTTTTGTAGCCAGCGGGCCAGCCGAATTTGGCACACAGAACAATTCAACACTTGCAGTTGAGAATGTCAAACTGTTTGTCAAGTTTCACAGTAAAAATATCTCTGACATTTAACTTTCCTCTACCAAGTGATATGTTTTTGGCTTGATCTCAGCTCTCTTGGATCTTGTTCAAGATTGTCACTCGTGAATTTACAACAGGGGTCACAAAAGAACTGTTGCTCGTTCCTACTTTTCAAGCACTTTTGGATATATCTCTTGCAAGACTGGCTGCTGGGTAGTTTCTAGCATCATCACTACTTTGTTCTCTTAACAGTATCTGAGAATGTCTCACAGTGTTGAGAGTTCAGATGGCAACAAGTCTCTGCCAGTCCCAATTAGGTTGCTCATATGAGTGAATGTCCCCAGTCTTGTTCTTTTTTTAGAAGTCATTACACACAGGAAATGAGGGTAGCAATATTAACACTGCCAGACAAAATAACGTTGAAAAAACCTCCAGAAAGACAGCTGAATCTGTGAAATGAAAGAAAAATGTTAAAAAGTAATGATATTTATGTAGTTATTTACCAAGCACATCAAAATTATATTAAAGTAACCAAAATATTTTTATAATCCCCAAGGCATGTCACAACTTTTGAGCACCCCTAATGTTTGGAAATTGAAAGTTGCAAAATTTGACATACCCTAAATAGAATCAAATGTGAAAGTGAAACTATAGATTAATCAGTAAGTAAGTCTACATATGTAACATGAGACCATAATACATAAAAAACAAAAAGCACTTGGGTGTACTATGATTCCAATCTAAATTGCTGCTCTTATGTTTTATTTTAAGTAATTTGAAATAGCACATAGGCTATTTAGTAGCACCTCACTGCTTTCACAACTTACCACCCTAGCCTGAATGCTTTGGGTAAACCTTATTTTTCATTCCCAGCTGAAATATAGCTATAGCTATTTTTCTTTTTTTTCACTACCTTTTCTGGCTGTCAGGTCCTCCCTTCCTCTTCTTACTCAAGAAAGTAGAACTCTTGAAGCAAAGTATTTTAAACAGGATACTTTTTATTGAGCAGAAGCCATAGCAGGACAAAGTGAAAGCAACTTCTAAAATTCTACAGACAATACAGTTAGATTTAAGGCACTTCAAATCCCTCCCTGT
>JANHFL010008698.1:121074-131770 GCA_032468155.1 Oxyrhabdium leporinum
TAAGAATAGATTTAAAAATCAGAAATGGGGGAAATATTGTTATATGTATTTTTATATAATACTATTAAAGTGAAGATTAAGATCAGATTTTGAAAAAGGTACTATCAGATATAACTTTATTACCATGAAGATGAAGTAATAAATAATTGAAAAAATGAAGGATTAAGCGCTGACATAGATATGTATAATAATATTAGACTATGTATGCTTGATAATTGTTGTAATTTTTATTTTTCTTATATTGGAATTAACGATACTCAGCCAACACACTGTCCATGCAATGATATGTATGTCTTAAAATAAAAAATAAACGTTACATTAAAAAAAATAGAAAACAAATGAGCAAAATAGAGAAGGAGTATAGAAAATGAAGTTGAAAGCATTATTTTCTAAAAAGAATACAGATTTTGTTGCATATTGATACCGTGTTTTCCGAAAGTAAACCCGGTCTTAATTTTTTTGCCTCTAAAAGAGGCATTAGGTCTTATTTTGGGGGACGTCTTTTCCACTTTCTCACCTTGTGGTGACATAGACAGCCCTGCCTAGCAGGATCCCATGTGGCTACTGCTGGCCTATGTCTGTGGCTGCTTGCCGCCGCTTGCGCGCAGTGCCCATTGACCTTGGTTTCGATGTCAGCGCCCTTCAGGGAAGGCCTGTGCAGCTGAGAAACGAGCTCCGGATTGATGCGCACGGCACCCATTTCATCATCAGAGGCCTTTCACCGTCAATCTGGAGCTTGTTTCTCGCCTGCACAGGCCTTTCTTGAAGGCCTCTGACGGAAAACTGAGGCTGGGGGGGCACCACGCGTGTCAATCTGGAGCTTGTTTCTCGGCTGCACAGGCCTTTCCTGAAGGTCTCTGATGACAAAAAGGAGGCCGGGGGCGATGTGCACAAGTGGCAGCAAGTGGCCACAGAAGAAGTAGGCCAGCAAAGCAAGGCAGGTGTTGGGGCATGGGAGGCCTGGCTGCAACTCTCCTAAGGTAAGCGGGTGCAGGGCACATGGGGCAGCTCCACGCATCCCCATCCCCACCCGAGCTTGATTTTTACCCATGCACCTCGCCCTACTTGTGCAGATATTTTTTAAGCTTTCTTTCTGGCTTGTGCAGTATACAGATCCTCTATGAAATGCAGGCTGGTTGCAGTTGTTTTTTCTGCAATCCTAACTTTTGGTTGAAGTTGTACCTGTCCTGTTTGGTTGCTGTACTTATGCTTGATTTGTCAAAATTTGCTCAATATCATTACTAAGAGACTTTTTTAAAAGTTTGCTTTTTCTTTTACTTCCCTTGCTTTTCAAAAAATGTGTAATTGAAATGAGTTGGTAAGAAAGTATATTCTCATTTTAATTGTTGCTATTTGAAGTAAGGGTTTTGTAATTGCCCAAAATGTGAAAAATAAGAAAGTGATGAACTAATTAGTATGAGTTGCATAGGGAAGTTGTATTTACATAGCATATAAAGAAAAGTGTTTCTTGACAGATTGTTCCAAATAAAACCAACATGTAGTCAATTCTTGATAATGATGCATGGTTAGATTTATTGAGTAAACTTATTTTAACAAGTGTTAACAGGGAATATGATTTCATTAATGTCTTTCTTATTCTTTTACTGTTTTTCTTTGAATAGATTATGGCTGTTACAGCTTTAGTGCATCACAAATTTTGTCTGGACAAAGCACCACCTGAGCCGCCCTTTCAGACCGACTTTTGTGGTATGTATAATTAGAAACTTACTGTATTAATTTGCTGTTAATTATTCCTCTGCTTTTCAAATAAATGTTTTAATAGGCTTTTGAACAACTATTACTCACCTGTAGGCTTGGTCAAGAACATTCTAGTTTAATGTGGACTATTCTCATAAGCATAAGAATTGTTTGAAAACTGCCAAAATAAAAAAAAAGACATTGAGTTTTAACACCAGTGCTTGCATTTCACGATGGTCACTACCGAATGAAAATGCTCTCCATATTTGAGCATCTTTTGGGTTTGTCTCAAAGCAGGTATTACATTAGGGATGAGAAGCAACTATAATGAACGTGGGCAACAAAATACCAGTATTTACAAATCTGTCAAAGATAATGTCTATACTGACATCTAAATAAGAGTTGAATGTAAACAAATGTGGTTAATGACTTGAGAGAAGAGTTTAGGATTATACATCTTAAAAGATCAGTGTGCATTTGGGTGTCAAGAAAAGAGCAGCAACATTGTTTTAAATAGCAATTATTTGCCACAAAGTGGGTAATGATTCTTTGTAGCTGTTAAAAACACTCTTACAGAAAATATGGTTAAAGCAATGTTAATAAAACAGAGACAAAAATATGTATGGAGATCCATGATCTCTTAAATAGCATTTTTTCCTATTCATGACCAGTCTTTTTTCCTCTTTTCCTGGCCATAGAATACAGGAAAGCCTTTTTTACTAGCTGAGAAGGACTTTTTCAAAGAGCATTTGATATTAGGACCAGAAATTAAGGCATAATGCCTAATCCTACTTTATTAGGTGGAAATGGTATATGAGAGAGAAAGCTAGTAGTCTGAAGTTTATTATGATTTAAGGATGCGAATATAGGATGTAAAATTTAAAGTTAATGAAATGAAATTTATAATATGTTTTGTGAATGCATGAGTTTCATCCAGTTGGAAAAAGCAACTGGGAAAGGTTTATTTCCTATACTCATAAATAAAAAATAAGGAGATTTTGAAGGCTATAGTAATTGAGGCAGAATATGTAGCTGAGGACTTACAGAGAAGTTAATTCTAGAAAACAAAGATTGACTGAATTATAATTGTGTGGGGTAAAGAATGTCAAAGGCCATAGAAAACTGGTGGAGAAACTGCACTCCAGTAAATATACTTAAAGTGTTTGTGAGATATCCAGTTAGACCTATCAGTTAACAGATAATCTAAATCTGGAAAATCAGTGAGATCTGACATAGTAGTATATAGTTTGGAGTCATTAGTGTACGGATATAATGAATACTGGTATTCAGTAGTATCGGGCATATATGTGCTTGTGCATGTCTCCTCACATACATACAGAGAATAAGGGACAAAAGTAATAAAGGAATAAATGGGGAATTTCATACAACTTTCCTCAAAGCATTGTAGAATATGAGTTAAAATTTTCTTCTAAAATTTTGGTTTACGTTTCTTTAATATATTTTGCAGTTGTTTCTAAACCAAATGATTGCATTTTCCCATATGATTTCAAGGAAATTGTTAAACAAAAGGTAAGCTTGTTTTTTTAACTCATTGCTTTGTATTCTGTAACCTTCCCCTTTGAAAAAATAATAAAGTCTTATGGTGACAAAGATTCTTTCCACTAGATCAATGGCCGGCAACCTTTTGCGCACCAGGGACTGATTCTGTGGAAAGAGGTTTTTCGTGGACTAGAGGGGGCATGGTTTTGTGTACTACCTGCATTCTGCGGGTGGGGCTTCACTTGTTTGCGCAGCCCAGGTTTTGGCATGCCACAGACTGGCGTTGGTCCATGGACTGGGAGTTGGGGACCCCTGCACTAGATAGTGATGAAAATGTTGATTCTGATTTTTTCCTAGATAAATATTTTATTATTAACAGTGTTAGAAACTCACTGTCTCACTTCAGGAATCAGATCCAAGGTCCTGATAGTAATTAAGTTTGTCCTGGGATATTCCAGTGATCATATAATCCCAGATAGTGAAGTCAGGATAATTGAAGACCTCCATTACTATTGCAGTGTGTTTCCTATGTATATTTGTTAACTGGTTAGCAAAAAGGATGTCTATTTTTTTCTGCTTGATTGGGTGGCCTATAATATACACCTATGGCCATGTCGTTCTTTTTTTTTTTATATTGACCCATATGCATTCTAGGAGGTTTTCATCTTTGGTTTCATGCATTTCTGTAGCAATATAGTGGTCCTTTATATACAGTGCAACTCCACCTCCTCTTTTATGGGGTCTGGTTTTTTTGAACAGTTTATGTCCTATCAGTGTGTTCCAGTCATGGGTTTCATCACAGGGATGCTGTCATAGTCATAATTGTGCAGACCAGTTGTAAAGCTACTTCTCTCAGCACTGTTGTAGCTTCAAGCAGGAAGATCATTAAGCAAGGATCCCTGTATAACCATGCCAATATTGCAGAGCTTTTGAAATCAAATCAGAATCCTAACGGAAGGTCTTTCGGGGGTCAAGAAGTCCAACTGTGCAGGAATCAAAATCAAAGCATCCTTGACAAGCATTTGTCCAAAGTCTGCTTGAACACCTTGAAAACCACTCTTGACCACCACTTATGTCTTTAAGCACATCCTCAGGGACATGGACATTATGTTATTTGATACCCCACTCCATTACCTTTTATCAGGGCTAAAATGTTGTGTTCTCTAGTTTTTCCTCAAGTTCTAACAGCAATCCCCATTTCCCCCCTGCAATCATGTGATTGTGTTTTGGACGTTCTGCCATCGGCAAAAATGCCCATTGAAACAATGGGTTCGTTTAACAAGCACAACGTTAATTTAGCCACCAGCACAAAAAAGAGGTGTAAAGTTGGGCAGTCATAGGATGGCCCGCATGACTTATTACCATAATTCTGGACTCTATTATTGTCGTAAGTCGAGGACTACCTGTAACTCTTGCCATGTAATCAGGGGTAGGGAAGGCAGGATGGGAACTGCCTGAACAAACTCATCGAAGAATGGAAATGGATGGAAACAGATCCAGGAGAGATTCAGCCTAGAAATAAGGATACATTTTCTGAGAGTGAGAACAATCAACCAATGGAACAGAAGTTGCCTTCGGAAGTTGTGGGACCTTCCTCACTGGAGGCCTTCAAGAAGAGACTGGACTGCCATCTGTCAGAAATTATATAGGGGCTCCTGCTTGGGCGGGAGGTTGGACTAGATGTCTTACAAGGTCCCTTTCAGTTCTGTTATTCTGTTCTGTTAAGAATTTGTCAAGAGATTTTAGTCTTTCAAAATGTTTTTAAAATTTCTAACTTCCATGATATGGAAGCAAAAGCTTCATGGGTTGGAAAGTTGCCCCTGGTCATCTATTTGCATTCATGGAGCAAGACCATGCTTGCCTGCTTAGAAGGCGCTCTAGATGCTGGCGCTAGAGGGCAGCAGAGCCTTGTTTCTGCTTCTGCAAGGAGCCCAGAGAAGGAGGTGGCCCCATTCATTCTGCCAAGCCCTCGTAGAGGGAGGGGACCAGAAGTCTGGGTCTCTGCAGAGCAGTGGCTAAGGCTGGAAGAACTAGTGAGCATGGATACAGAAATGGAGAGGAGGCCTCTAACATCAAAATCCAAACATGCTTCGGGATGCCATCACTGCAATTTCCTGTCCCAGGTGGAACTGCCAGATTTATCAGCGAGTGGCTGCTGCCACCCTGCTGGACAGTTGGCAGAGATTCCTGGTTGTTAATACCAGCTCAACATCAGCTAGGACTATAGCATGGCAGGTGGCAAGGAGGGAGACCGAGGCTGGCCTTCCTATACCGTGAAGTTTGTGAGTGGGTTTCATTGTCTCTACTGGTGAGAACAGATCCCGCCCTCTCCCTTTGCTTTCAGTGCCCCAGTGCAGCTCACAGGCAGGTGAAAAAGATCCTGCCTCTGTTTCGTGGAAGTGCCTTCTCTCCCCACGGAGAAACCATGGCCAGCATTCAGAGCAGGCTCTCCAAATGCACCATGAGGCTTCAGCTTTTCCATCTCTCGCTTGAATCCTTGCCAGTGGCATGGCACAACCCTCTGCATGCCCTGCCCCGACCAGCCTCCTGAGGGAGGCTCGCAGACGTGACAGACCTTGCTGGTGCCGCTGTAGATTGGCTGGGAGAGCCTGCGCGGAGGGCTGCTGCTCGTTCCCAGACAGACGTGTCAGAACCTTGTGCTTGATCTGGCATGTCGTTCCTGCGATGGCAGCAAAACCCAGAGGCGCTCAGAGGCACAGCTGCCAGTTTCTGTCCGTGGATTTCCCGAATCGCTCCTGGCTGCTTTCCCCAGATGAGCATTTATAATTAAAAGGTTCTTTTTTTTGGGGGGGGGGGTGATCTCTGGTGCTGGGCCAAGCCTGAGGCAAGGAGGGCAGAGAAGGGATTCCTCTTTGTTTGAGTGAGCAGACCCGTTCTTCAACTGAATCTGGAATCCTGCCTCGGATGATATAGCCTGCACCCTCGGATGGGGTAGCAGAAGGCCAGACTGTGGGAAAGCCCGGAGGGAAAATGATTATGCTTATTGTCAGCTTGGAGGAAAACGGTATCATCACACCGAATTCTCAGCTAGAAGTTGCTCACAAAGATGATCTCCTCTGACTCATGGACTTCAGTCAGATTCTGGTATCTTCACTGTGATGGATGGGACCCAGGTACAGGGAAACTTGGCTCCCCCCCCACACACACAGTTCCTCCTTGATATCTGCTCAGCCTGCCAGGATGCACATCTTTTTTGGATTAACTGCATGAGATGCTCTAAGGAACATGTTGGATGGGGAGGGCAGCATAGCACTGTAACACTCTTTGCGTTCACAGACGCGCTTGCATCCGTTTTCTCCTAGAACAACAGTGCCTTGTGGCAATTTCTTCATCAATTCTCCTGGTAGATGTTGTCTTTTCCTCGCTCTCCTTTTTAAACAAGCCTGCTAGTGGTGATTGAGAGACCACAGTAGTAGATTATTTTTGTACAGGAATTGTAGAAGAATTATCTCTCTTAAAAACAGAGCTGGCTGTTTCAGAGCTAGCATTTCATTTTCATGATAGCGACATCCCTTAATCAAAAGCTGTTTCTCCTTAATGGTGGATTTTCAGGACTGACTGAAACAAGCAAAGACCCCCTCCTTCTCCAACCAGCCTCCATATTTGGAGAAATGCATGCTTTGGAAAGTGCCGGTGCGAAGACACACAGAGACCCTGCAATGTCTTTAGCTTTGTAGTCCATTTTTAATCATCTCTGACCTCCCTTGCAATGCAGCTCCATCTTTCCATATCGATCTCCCAGAAATATCACTCTTTAGTACAGCTGCTATTGTTGTTGTTGTTGTTGTTGTTGTTGGCAAGCATCTCTTGGCCTTGCAGCAGATGAACCAGTGGTTGGAATCCATATATCTTGAAGTGAAATGTTGTAGGGAAGACCACAGATGGTCGACTGGGTCTTGCCTGCCTTTCTCCTGCAAATCTGCCCTACTCTCTGCCAGCCAGCCAATTAGCCAGTCACAACCAAATCAGTTTCTATGCTTCCTTATAGGAAGACCCTCCTCTGATCAGCAAAGGAAATCCTTGCCCAGGTAAAGGATCCCTCAGATTCTAATAGCAGCCCTGATTCCACTGAAAGTTCCCAAGCTGAGACCCCATTGATTGCCAATTAAAGCATTTGATCTAATGCTGTTCTTAAAATTCAGAATGAAATGCACACTTGAGCAGCTGAAGGTTTACACGCTTCTGCAATTGGCATGGTCACCCACTAATGCAGGAGTATGCAGCCATGACCACTTTAAGACCTGTGGGTTTCAACTCCCAGAATCCCCCAGCCAGGAGAAGTTGAAATCCACAGGTCTTAAAATGCCCATGGCTGGATACCCATGCATTAGCAGGTGACCATGCCAATTGCAGAAGCGTGCAAACCTTTACCTGCTCAAGTGTGCATTTCTTTCTGAATTTTAAAAGCAGGTTTTAAAGTGGCCAAGATTGGGTTAACTAGTGTGTTTGCAGTTGGGCTCCTGTGCAGTCAGAGTGGTTAAGTGAAATGTTGGTAGGACTCTCAGTTGCTGGGCTTCCAATCACCATTTGCCCTGGGAGTAGAAGAAGGGTGTTGATGTACCTTTACCTTCTCACCAATACAGTCTTTCCTTTGCTTTGAGCTTCCAACTCTGCTGTCTTCCAGCCAACCTGCTCTCCTCCCACTTGCCAGCCTCCTGCTAAATATAGCTCTTTACTGCCATTAGAGCCCAGTGCTGCAGGCCACTTCTTTTGCTGCTGCTTGCTAAGAGACACAGCAGGTGTGGCTCTTTCAGCGATGAGTCTTGCTTGGGCTCACTCCAGCAGCAGAAGGCAAAGACAGGCCATGGGCATCTAAAGGAAAGACAGGTTAGGTTTGTGAAAACCTGAAAAAAAAATGGCTGGTGGCTCAAACTTTGCCTGAGTGGCTGTCTCTCTCATCCCACTGAAGGACATACCTCCTTAGAGGACAAAAGCCATGCAATGGGGAGGGGGGGGTGTCATTCCCGGGGGCCCTTTGTTGAGATGACCAAAATATAAATGTATCCACTCTGCTTCCCCCAGCAACTTTGAAATCATCTGCCACTGCCTCTCTTTGCTACAAGAACAGCAGAGCTCCCACCCAACCAGAACCTGAGGAACCCTTCCTGAACCACCTAAACCTTTCCATTAAGGTGAGCAATGCCTGGGCTTTGAAATCTCCCACTGTGTCTTGCCTGGTCCTGGAAACTGATCCATCAGGAGACACGATTCCAAATCCTTGAATTCTTCTGTCCTTGCTCTCTGTGGATCTCCTCCTCTCTGAGATCAGGGATGAACAGCTGAAAGGGAATTAACCGGACAGCTCTGGGCAAATGTTTGCAGTTACAGAAGTAACTCAAGGCAGCCCTTGCTAAAGGAGTCACATTGTATATGATCTTGAGAAGCGCAAGACTGGTGCTGCCCTTGTGATGTCCTCCGGGTTGAGTGAGGCCCTCCTCTCTCCAAGTGTCAAATGGGAAGTTCTCCTTGAAGCCCAAAAGGCTTTTTTTTTTCAAATCAAGCTCTTTGGTTATTTTATGGTGATATCATTGTGCAAATCTGGGACTGGAATCAATGTGTTTATGAACTATGCCAATATCAGTATAATCACAGTACAAATGTAATAGCAATAGCACTTAGACTTATATTCCACTTCACAGTGATTTACAGCCCTCTAAGCAGTTTACAGAGTCAGCCCAATATGAGTCCTCATTTTACCGACTTTGGAAGGACAGAAGGCTGAGTCAAGCTTGAGCTGGTGAGACTCAAACTCCTGAAGTGAGCAGTGAGTTAACCTGCAGTACCACATTCTAACCACTGCGCCACCACACTAATACAGGTAGCCCTTGACCTATGACCACAGTTGAGCCCAGAATTACGTAAGTTGTGCCATGTGATTGTGACTGAATTTACAACTTTTATTGCGGCAGTTGTTAAGCGAATCCGTTGTCTGCGATGAGTGTTTTGCCAGAAACCAGAAGAAAATGCTGATTATTTTTGGGGGGAGGGAGGGGGGAAGCACTGTAAATCACAGTCACATAAATTTAGGATGCTACAAATGGCTATAAATGGGTGGTTGCCAAGCGCCACAAATGAGAATGTGTGGCTACAGGTTGGGGGCTTGGACAGCATAACTTCAAATCCTGGTAATCAGTAGTCCTGGGGAGGTATGTCATAACTTCCAGTAGTCGCTAAGCAACTGTCGTAACTTGAGGACTACCGGTTTAACAATCATACTTTACATCCAGTGGAGAACCAAATTAATCTTTGCTAGCCAAAAATCAGAACCCCCATTTTTATTAATGGGTATGAGCTTTGGTGAAAAGCTGCTAGCACACAATGGTGGTCAAGGCTTTGCAGCTGCTCCATCGCATGCATTTGACACCTTTGCTAAGAAAGGTATTGATCTGTTGTTCCTTCAGTGATGAGCCTGCCATCATCCCACCCCCCATCACCCCCACTCCTCTGGCCTTCTCTTGCTGCTGTGCAGCTCCTGGGCCATCTTTGAGCTCTGCCCTTTCAAACATCAAGGACAGTTCAGCCTCCTGCAACTTTCAGTCCCAGCCCAGCCCCAAACCCTAAAAGCACTGATGGGTCGCTGGGTGCCTCCAAAACAAGAACATCTGCGGTAATATGTCCGGTTGAGATGGCCCTTGCAAAGCGGTGCTGAGGGACACGTTTTGCAATGAAGGAATGAAATTAACCATGCAAAAAAACCATTTTTTTTTCCTTTCCCTCCTCTTTGTTGCTGTTCATCTCCATGCTGGCTCAGGCCACGATCCGACTTCAACTCGCCAGCCATTGCTTTTCTTTCCTTTCTTCCTTCTTCCTTCCCTCCTCCAATCCAGGACCATTGATGACAAAGCTGTCCAGACCTACACACACACACACACACTTCCAGCTCTGAAGCGTGGCCAACCCTTTCTGAATCACTTTTGATGCCCTCTTTGATAGCAGGGTGGGGAGGGGGATGGAGAACAGCGAGAGGGGACAAGGCGGCTTTCTAAGCCCCTGAATGGTTGCCATGGAAACCAGAGGAAAGAGTTCCCATGGGAACAGCTGTCGTCAAGACCCCCTACCATGGCGGCCACATCCCACTCCTCTTCCTGCAGATGGGAAAGGGGGAGCTGATTGCAGAAGAGACATGGATCTAGAGGAGGAGAAATTCCAGGGAAGGCAGAGAAAGGAAGCAGAAGGAAAGGAAGGCGATCTTTGGAAGACCAGGTTCAAGGGCCAAGGAGGGAGGCGGAGGGTCCCCCGGCCTCCTTCCTAAGGAGCAGTTCCTGCAATGGAATCCCCTGTGCACAGTGCCACTGAGCCTGTGCAAAGTATCCCATCCTCACAGGGTTGATGAAGCAAAGCCCTGCCCTGCATCACAATGGAAAGGGACACACAGAAAAAGATGACAGCTATGCTCTTTGTTAATGCCGTAGGGCAGGGATGTCAAACTTGATTTCATTGAGGGCCGCATCAGGTTGTGTTTGACTTTGGGGGGAGG
>JANHFL010008698.1:140975-152236 GCA_032468155.1 Oxyrhabdium leporinum
CATTCCTTTCATCTCTTCACGTAAAGTCTGGAACATCCTTATTATTTCTTCCTGTCCTGACTCAGTCCTGCCTTGTTGTTTAAGTAATTCCAATGGTCTCGGACCTACAGGACTAGACGCTGAGGATGTTGGAGCTGAAGATGATGTAGCTATTATTTTCTTCATTTTAAATGATAATTATAATCCACCTAGAGTATGTACTATAATACACAAAGGGAAAAGTCCTAGTATTTACTAGGCTTTAAATTGAACCTTTTATCTTTGGGTTCTTCAGACCCTAATCCATCCAAAAAGGGAGAAAAAGCCAAAACACAAAGGGAAAAGTTCCAGTATTTACTAGGCTTTAAATTAAACCTTTTATCTTCGGGTTCTTCAGACCCTAATCCATCCAAAAAGGGAGAAAAAGCCAAAACAGTCAAATATTAAGTTATATTCCAAATAAGTCCATCAAGCCCCAGTATTTAGCCAGCGCTCCCTTGCTTGCAATCTTATTTTCTTTCACGTTCCAAGAGCTACACTGTTTGAAAAAACAAACACTCTCCGTGTTCCGCTCTCTATCTTAGTTCAGTAGTCAAAACAGGGTCAACTCTTATCATAATATGCACAGCTTTCAAGGTTATAGTTCTTTTTTCTTTGCCTGCAGATGGCGCTGCACAGTTTTTCTCTCCTCTCTGCTTGTAGCAAGGGAGACGCCAAGTTGCCGGTAGAAAAAAAAAAAGAAAAAAACTGGAAAAAAAAAAGTAAAAAACGTCCAATCTTTATTAAAATATTATGTTTAGATACCCAGTCCAGTTTTCCAAAAATGTTCTTCCACTAATTCCATTAGTTCTTTCCACATATGTGTATTTAGGATCTTAAAAAACTTTCCTCGCCGCCTTACTTCCGGGGGTGGAAAGGAAAAACTCCACCCCCCCGTTAGTCAAATATTTTCTCCTGGTTTTTCTTCAGCGAGCTCTTTTATTTTCCAATCGACTTTAAAAGTTCAGAATAAAAATCTTCTTACCCAGTCCGTTCACACCGTTTCTTCCTTCTTTCTCTTTCTGTCGGTGGCTGATCGCAACTATGCCGCGGCCGTTTATGGCCGCGATTCCAGCGGGAGGATTTTAAAGCCGTGTCGATCGCCCACGAGAGATCGCGATGGCTCCCATGGGTCCTCAGACGATGCTCTTTATCCACCGTCTCTCCAAGACAGTTTAGGTCCCTAGGACCCCCCTCCCAGCTGGATTCGGGAAATTCCCGTAGGAATTTCCCGTCTCGCTGTGATTTCAGCCCCGCCCTCCTTCTCAACAGTGGGTTGAGTTTGCCCATAATAGTCCTAGGCTAAAATGTCCTGAACTACAAATGTTACAAGCTTGAAATAGCTGTTCTGAGTATTCTGAGTATTGGTACCAAAGCATGCATTTTGGAATTTTTTCCAAAGCTCTGGACAAAATGCAGTTTTCTTCTTCTTTTTTTAATGTGTTTCTGATCTTGCTCAGTTGGCTTTTTAAAAAAAAATCCTATAAGATGTGAAAAGCGGAACAGTAATGAGGCAATAAAAGTTCAAGTTCCATTGCTGCTACTATTAGTGGAAAGGAAGAGAGTAGGTAAGGTGAAGGAGGAGAAAAAAAGGAGAAAAATTAACAATTGCATCTCTTTGATATGGTACCAAATCTGTTTTTGAATACAAGAGATGTAGCAATTTGCAAGTTACTATACCAGATTTTATAGTTAACGAACAATTAATCTGGAAAAGATTGAAGAATGGTTTAAAAATACAGAACAACTAAAATAATTTTTTAATCTACAATTCCTAAAAATTTTAAATCTACAATACAATTCCTGGCCATCAAGAGACATGACCCTGTATCCCTCATGTCCGTCTACGAAAACTCAAAAGGACATACATTCGATTTAACCAGAACCACAATTGTAACCCAGGCGAAGTCAAGGAGAGAAAGGGAATTCCTGGAAGCCTGGTTTTCTACCAATAAATCAATAAACAGACACACTGGCATCGATCCAATCTACCAGCTGCTTAGAATGAAAGAACAACATCAATCACAATCCCGAAAGCAGCATTTAAAGACCAACAAACAGCCAAGCTGCAAACAAAGTTATAACTCGATAGATCACAAGAAATCAGACCACATCACATGTAGCTGATCAAATCAGCCCCAAACCAGACCATGTTATCATCAGAAGACATCTGAACAACAACATCAGCACTAATTTGCATCACACAGACGTTACTTAAAACCAAGAACTATGACTCAGCAACTACAGCCAGCCAATCACACAACCTGAAGTCAGACCAGGACTCAGAAAGGTATTTAAAGGCCAGTGCTCCCCCAGACAAACACAATCCAAAGCGCACTGAACATGTCTTCTCGAATGGGGATGAAACCAAATTGCCAAGCTCGGAGCTCAAACCAACAACATAATGTAACTACCAACCCGAGCTACTAATATTCAGACATTTCAATTAATCTACAATTGCAAATGAGAGAAACAGTCAATTAAAACCTGAAGTTTAATTAAGTGCCAGGATCTTATGGTATTTCTGGAATATATTATAAGACATTTCAAAAATTTTGACTAAACTTTTAAATCAGGTAATGAATGAAATTCAGAAGCATGAAGAACTCCCCACAGAAATTGATTTATGTTGATTTAGAAAGATTTGACTTCCCCAAATAATCAAAAGAAGTATTTCTTTAGCAAACTTACATTGTAACTTCTTTGCTGCAAAACACTCAAAGAGAATAAATGACTTTTTAATAAAAATGATACATCTTGCCCAAATCAGATGTATTTAAAAAATGAATGAGATACAATATTAGATATATTCTGCTGTTGACAAGATTTTTTAAAAACAAAACAAAACAGAAGTGGCCATTATTTTTCTTGATGTGGAAAATACTTTTGACAATTTGGTATTAATTTTTTATTAGTTTATCAGAATATAAAATACAAAGAAAAATGAAAATAACAGGAAACTAGCGGAGGGGAAAAGGGAAAAAGAGAATGTGAGGTAGAAGGGGGGAAAAAGGTGTTTACTTCCAACTCTTTTTAGCATAGTTGAAGAAATTAAACATTACAGCCTCAACTTTTTACTATTATACCATAATATATACTAGCCATTTCTATAACAATGAACCTATTTTAATCAGTAAAAGCAAAATCAAAGATTTTTTTCTTTATATATAATGCTTGAGTAATTACTAACGCTTGTAAAATATTATTGAAAGTATATTTGAAATTATGCTAAGAGGAAGTTAAAAAAGATGTATTAGAATTTATTGATTTTATAAATATTTTTAAAGAAGTCTAGAGTTTTAAAATGGATGTAAAAAAGATTTTTCCCTTTAAGGTTAAAGAATGAAAGTTTAGTGAATTTTGCTAATATACATGATGATATAAAGATTAATAAGTGCAAGCTATATATATCATTTTCCACAAGAAAAAAGTAGAGATGGTTAAATTGATAGCATCTTTCAAAGAAAAGAATATATCTAATTTTGTTTTTATTTGGAAAATGCTTCTGGATTTTGTGCTTGTGATGGAATTTGACATTTTGGAAAGGTCTTTCAAGCTTGCAGTTGTGAAAAAGATGAATTGCAACTCCATTTTTTTTTACTTTATCTTGTCCCTTTCAGCATAGTGCACTGTTGACATTAACCTTGATATCCAAGAAAAGTTGTGAGATTTAAAGTATGTTGATAATATTTATATGTCAAACTTATTATTTCACAGGATGGTGAACAAGAAGAAATTCCTGAATTACCTGATTCATCTCTAGAAATGGGAATCTTGCCTAAAGAGATTAAGAAGCTTGTTGAGCGAAGGCGTCAAGTGAAACAGCTGATGAAACAACCAGACTTGCATCCTGACCTTTACTTACAGGTATAAACCTCACTAATCTCATTTTCCAACTTGTTTGAATGCTTGCTTTGAATGCAGACTGGGAATATTTGCTTTAATATAATATTAAATTTTATCCCTGGATAAATAACAATATTAAAAGAAGCAAGAAAAAAGTATCCATTATAATGTTAGTAAAATCAGTTGTTGAGAATTTAGGTTTATATTTTGATTGTTTTTCAAGTCCTCCATTTTATACCATTTCGAATCTCTTTGTAAGTTGATAGCTGTAGGGGAAAAAAACCCCAACCTCATTCTTAATGAAAGAAGATCTGATCAGGTTCAGGGTAAGATTTACAGTACAAGGAACACAGAGTTTTTAAATAGTTTAAGATAGAGGATTTCTTCAGAATGTACAGTGAAGACATAATGGCTTATAAAATTGGCAGACAAAGAAAGAAAAATCAACAATAGCTGGCAAGAGGGGAAGAATGGTTGGTGAAGTGTGAAGTGAGAGTCCTTGTTTCTCATTCTGAATGGTTTATTACCTAGTTTACAATATGCAGCTATTTGGAATGTCCACAGGGATGAGTGTCAAAATTGCCTAAAGACGAGGTTGGGAGTAATGTAATATATTATCAATACTGGAGCAAATTTACTCCTGCCTTCCAAAACACCATCAAAATTGGATCAGGGAAGATTAATTATATATGCTCATTGGCGTCTTGCTATATTTTAATGTGAGATACAAAGAAAAACAAGTAAACAAAAAATAAAATTAGATAGAGGCCTTCCTAAGTAACAATATACAGGTAGTTCTTGACTTACGACCAGGTGGGCTTCAAAAAGTTTAGCAACGGATTCACTGCCCGGTTGCTGGGTGGGCATGGCCGTGGTAGGCGTGGCCTAGTCGGCCTCCTGCACCATGGTGGGGGGGTGTTTTTGACTTCCCTGGGCTCCAGAGGCTTTCCTTGAGCCCCCAGGAGGGCGAAAATGGCCTCCCCAGGCTCCGGAGGCTATCTGGAGGCCGGAAATGGGTCTGTTTCTGGCATTCCGGAACTTCCGGGAGGCCCATTTTTTGCCCTCCCAGGGCTCAGGAGGCTTTTCTCGAGCCTCCAGAAGGGCGAAAACGGCCTCCCCCGGGCTTTGGAAGCCCTCTGGAGGCCAGAAATGGGCTCGTTTCCAGACTTCCGGGAAGCCAGTTTTTCACCTTCTCTGAGCTTTTGCGCACGTCCTGCACTTGCCTGCATCCAATGCAGGCTGCGTGGGGACTCCTGGGAGGGGCAGGTGGTGCCAGTCAGGAGTGGGATTTGGCGGTTCGACGAACCTCGCAGAATCTTCGCTACGGGTTTGCCCGAACCCGCGCAAACCCGTAGCAATCCACACCGCTTATGAAACAATTGAGCCCAAAATTTCTGTTGCTAAATGAGACATTTGTTAAGTGAATTTTGCCCCATTCTATGACCTTTCTTGTCACAGTTGTTAAGTGAATCGCTGCAGTTATTAAGTCAGTAACCTTCTGCTCACCAGAAGGTCACTGTCAGGCCTGCCTCCACTCAAAACTTAAGAAACAAAGAAGAGTTTAAGACTTTTACTAAGTTTGAAATGATAGCAACAAAAGCAAGGCAAGATCTGATTCAAAACGCTTGAAGGTTATTTTCTTGAATGCCAAATGTATAAAAACCAAATGGCAATGACATTTAAAAATTTTAAATATGGTTCTATATTCTCTGCGATGTTCTTACTTATTAGCTTCCTAATTACTTTAACCAATAAAAGGACAAAATAATTTTTAATTGATTATGATAGTTGTTTGTTTTTTCAGTATGATATCAGGCAGAAGGCTCTGAAGCTTACAGCTAATAGTATGTATGGATGCCTGGGATTCTCCTACAGTAGATTTTATGCAAAACCCCTTGCTGCTTTGGTGACTTTCAAAGGCAGAGAGGTAAGTCAGCAATGATCAACACTGTTGATTATTTTGTGGATGGTGATGTATAGGATAGTAAATTTATTTATTTCTCTCTTTTTTTCTTTTGGTTATTAGGGCTGCCCACTCATCATACACATCTTGGCCACCATTAAAAATTAATAAACTATGATAAAAGAAAAATAAATAAAACACAGAGCACCAGAGACAAATAACTTGAGTTCACATAAACATACTGTTCTAGTACTTTTGGGAAGAATGAGATCTTCAAGGTCTCCCTAAAGGCTGGCAGGGTTGTAGGACTGTGAGCAATAAAACTGGTGTCAGGCCTCCAAATATTAAGTAATATCGATTTGAAAATGTTTTTTTATCAATTCAATTAATTTGAATTAATTTTAAAATTCTGTAAATTAAGAAATAGGCAAAATTTGTTGCAGAATTTGTTGTTCCTGAGAATATGTGACACAAATACAAATTGCTACTTGTTTGGTATTAAGACTAGCAAAAATATTGCTGTTTAGTTTAAGAATGGGCTTGATCAGTGAAACTGTTTGATGTGAAATTCTGAATGACAAAAGGAAGTATTTCACCAGTGTACCATATAATTAACAAATGACATTTACTGTTATCTGATATGGCAGACCATTAGCCTAGATATATTAGGACTAGAGCAAAGATTGTGGTTAAGAAGAACAGCCTTAAAATTTTTCTATAGTCATGGCATCTTCTAGACTGTCACATGATTAAGTACTGTAGGTATTAATCCTCCCAGAAAAGAATATAGAGTTCTGACTCCCTATGGACTTATGTTTTGTTTGTTTGTTTGACTAGAAAAGTGGGCTAGGAGAGGGTTTAGCTTTCTTCATTCAATCTGATAGCTCTGTCCTCAGTCAACTTGTTTTTATGTAATTAAAACAAAGCAGGAAGTTCAAAGATGGTTGGGATTCTGGGGAAGAGGGGAGCAATAAATAAATCATTATTGGAACAAACTATTCATTAAAAAAATTAAGAGACACAAATTTGACATCAGGACTTAACTAAAGGAGAAAGTAGTATCAAAACGTTTCAGTCTTCCAGAAATACTCTATGGCACACTCAAAGTAACTTCTTTAGAAAAAGGGACTTTTAACTATTCAGTGATCTCTTCCATCAGAACATATATGTGATATATTTTTATAGGGAGAGCAGATAAATTTCTTTTCTGAATACAAAATGCTAAGTCAACCACTGTCTTACTTAAGAATAGCAGCTTCAGTACTCTAAAAACCAACTGGTAATTCCTTCTTTTTTAAATATCTTGTTTGTAATATTTATAGTAGATCTGATTCACATTAGTCATATTTTAATTCAAGATTTTCAGACCAAAATGGAAACTTTTTTGAATTTGTATTTTGGAGCATTTAACTGATTGATTTCTGTGCATTGAACTTACTTCTAACCATGGCACATCATTTGGTTCTGTTAAGAATGCTAAGTAAGTATTTTCATAAGTGACATTTTAGCCATAGGAAGTAGATATAAGAAGAAAAACTTATTTCTCAGATCGAGCCTGACTACGTTAAACAGTGTTCATAAATGTATTATTGGTAAGGATGAGACCTGTGTGGATATTTGTAAGCAGGTATCAGTTCAACCTTGACTTGCTTTAGAAAGCATATGTAAACTATAACTGACGTATAATTTTGTAGAAAATTATAGCTTAATACACCTAGTGAAACTAGCTTATTTAAATATGTTTAATTATTAATGAATTAAAATTATTATATAATATATTATTGGCACTAGGAAATTTTTCTGAGCTTAATGCTGAGTTTTCTTTATTCTTTCTTTTCTGGTTTTTGAAGTGTTTCCTGCTGTAAAAATAAAAAATAATAGGTTTTTGTTTCAGCCCTGCTTTGTAATAATTTGATAATATATATCAATCATAAATAGTCAATGTATATTGTATATATTGTTTTAACAGAAAATCTCAAATTGGTAATTTGATAGTATAATAATTATTCACCTTTCCACTAGATGGCGATAGAGTTCTTGTATTCATTAAAAATTTAAAGATACCATAAACTTTTAGTTTAAATTATATTTAATTTTAAACATTTGTGCAAGATCACACATTTCCTGCATAATTGTGGAGTACTATAAAAATAGAGTATTATTTTTTAATTCAGTGGAAGTTAACTTGGTAAACTCAACTACTAGATTAAATAAATTTATAAGAGCTGTGTGAAGCTTATTTTTCACATATTAATATTTTAGATAACTTTGATATTTAGTTCTCAAGAATAGCAGAAGTTCTATATACTTGTAGCTGGTATCATTTGAGATTCTATGGAGCATTCAGTTTCCTAAGGTAGAATATTCGGTCATGGAAACGCTGATAAAAAATAACTGCCAATACTTCGTTATGGAAATTAATTCCACAGAGTTTTGCAAAACATGGAGTCACTTGAAACAAAGCTTCTTACTTTTGGTGAGCTGCTGTTTATGCATTTGGTGCCACACATCTAGATTTTTCGAACTGACACTTTAATAGTATTAAAGAATATACTTGTTTTACTCAAATCCTACCATTTAATAGCATAAGCTGTGGTTTCTTTGATATATATTGAATGTCTAGAGGATTTGTATAAAGCATTTAAAAAACTACATCTAACTGGTAGGAATAAACATATTAAGACACTTTCTATTTGGAACCATGCTACTATAGGATAAATCCTAGCTGGAGAAGGAACGGAGGACATATTTTTGATAACTATGATTCTTTTTTTTGGGTAAAGTTTTTTATTTTTAAATCTTTATACAAATATATCATTGTGTGAACAGTGTGGTATCTAGGTATCATACCTTCAATACAAATAAATTGTTATTCATCATATTTATATCATTTAACCAAATTATATAATTCTAACACTATTACATATCTTCATACCAAGTTATCATCCATCATTATTTAGTTCCACCAAAAGTCAAATTATACAATACTTCCATATGTCATTTTTATGCCAATCACTCTATTTAAATCTTTAATACAAGTAAAACATTATTAATCCTCTCTATTACATTTATGATATAAAAATCTTCCTTCCTTACTTATTCAACTATGAAATTATTTTTATTGCAGTCGCCATATTCAACACATATTTTTAATACCAAAAAGCTATTGTGAATCCTCTCTATTATATTCAACATATATGCATTTCTTCATATTAAATTTATAATTCGATTATACCATCATTTAAATTTTAGTTTTTCTACATCGTTATCTATCCCCCTTCTAATCCCATCTCTCTGTTTCTCTTATTTTTTTAATTATGTCCCTGCTACCTTAAACCTATTTTCTTTTTTAACCATCATCTCTTAACCGCCTTGAAGTTTTAATTATTTGTTTCTTAGTTTGTCTTCTTGGGTCATTATTTCTATCTATCTCGACATCATGGTTGCCCATTTTAAGCTTTTCTCTCTTGATATTGTTCTGGGAAAGTCTGGTAAACACCTGCTGAAGTGTCCTTGGTTCCCACAGTCGTCATCTTGATGTCCGAAACCTAAGCTCTATCTCCCCCTTATAATTCACTGGAAGCTGAGAAGCGATAATAGTTGCAACGGCAAAAACACCTTTTGAAGCATGACAGTGGCCTTTGGCAGAACTGCCACCTTGGCAGCAGAGGTTCAGTTAGAGAGACTTTCTGGTCTCTGATGGAAAGGGAAACAATCAGAAGTGGTGTGTTTCGTTGAAGTTCATCATGTCTTCTGTGTAACAAGGAGCATTTCTGTTCCTGTGCACCAGATCATCAATCATGGCCATCAGTTCGGCCACCTGAGCCTCTCGTTCTGCCCCTTTTGCCTTGTTGTTGAAAGCCAGGTATCGGTTCCCGCATTCAGCAACATAGTCCTTCAGGTTTTCACCTCTGGAAGTTATGAGATTTTCAAGAGATTCACCTTTCATGTAATCTTTGCCCGTGAACAAGAGGATCGTGTAATCCTTGGCTTTAAGGCCAAAAACCTCTTTGATCTGCTGAGCCACGTCCGTCTCCTCCTGGTTGAAATTATAAGGACGCATCACCTGCAGAATGACGTGGGGACCCGGGGAGCAAAGCTTCACGCACTTGCTCACTTCTGCAGCAATATCCTTCTCTGGATGACTGGAATGGAGAAAGCCAGGCGTATCAACCACCACAACCTTCCTGCCATTCAGCTGCGTCTCCTCCTTTTGGCATGCTTCTGTTACTGACCAAAATGACCATCGAGACTTAAAGACTTTGCTTCCCAGGATTGTGTTTCCCGTCACACTTATCCCATTCCTGGTTTTGCCCACCAGGACGATCCTCCGTTCCGGCACTACAACCCACAGGGGAGAGGAGAAAAGAAGGGGACCGGTCAGCAGCGCGAGGCTATAGTTGTATGTCCCTCCACCCGGAACAGTAGCTCCCACCCCACCCCCCAGGACACAAGACTTTACCTTGGATGCTTCCAGCCATTTCCAGACAAGTCGCACAACACAAAACCCGGGATTTCTGGATGAAAAGCAAAACAGAGTCAGCCAAAGGAGTGGCGATCTTGCTCGGAGGTTGCCAGGAACCCCCAGAAGACACGGGGAGCAATTGGAGGGGCCCTAAAAGAGGGCCATTCCCTCCTCACTGCCCTTGAAGCTGACCCCCACCCTATCCCCTTTTCGTGCAGCCCTTCAATTCTCAGGATCCTGCAATTCTTGGGGTTTCAGGAAGAGGGGGAGGCGGGGGTGTTGATGTCTGACAGCATCTCACAGCCAGTTCTGTGCTCAAATGGACCACGTTCTCTGGTGCTTTCGCTGCTGCTGCTGCAATCGAGTCTCTAAAGACTGCCCCAGGATTCCCCCCTGCCACCCTTGGTCTCCCAGTTCCCCCTCCAAGGGGACTGAATCAAATCCTTTTTGAGGGGGTGGGAGGCTCCTTTGGTGTGGGCTGTTTCTTACATCCCCTGCAATCCTGGGCAAGCAGCCTCTGGTGAGAATGCTGATTTGCATCTGTGCCTTCCCCCACTCCCACCCAATTCTGCCCCTCCCCTGCCCCATGGCCCTTCTCCCTGAGTGGGGAGTGGGACACACATTTTAGAAAGATCACCTCAATTCCTGGTAAACCTGTGGAAGGAGCCTTTAACTCCCCCCCCACACCGGCTGATTTAAGGGTGGAGTAAATTGTTATTTCTTCTGCCTGAGTTCCACACACAAACTCGGAAGAGACTGGAGCAGACAGCATTCAAATATTTCCCGCTTTGTATAAGATGCTGTCCAGCGCCCCTTCCCCCCTTTCTCTCTAGCAAGTGGGCCCCAAGTAAGGCTCTGTTGGCGGTGGTTGTCTGGGGGTGATCAGCTGGACATCCCAGTGCAGGAGTGTGTGGGATGGCTCAAGTCATCACTTCCGCAATCGAGGCTCTGGGAAAAAGACATTCAGGGAGGCCCTCCGGCAACCTTGCCAGACCCAAGCAGCTCCGACTCTTCTCCACCCACAACATA
>JANHFL010008698.1:162091-173791 GCA_032468155.1 Oxyrhabdium leporinum
GGGAGCCCCATGTAGAGGGCGTTACAGTAGTCCAAGCGGGATGTGACCAAGGCGTGAGTGACTGTGCGTAGGGCATCTAAAAGCATATAAAAGGTTAATATTTTAATAGATATCCTTGAGTTACAGAGTAATAGAATTGAATTCTAGTTCTTCAACAAATATGTACAAAAAGATTAGAATAAAAATTTGCATTGTAGAGTTTTCTGTGTGGATAAGATGGCTAAAATGTGGCTTGTTTGGGGTTATGTAAAACTTTTTGACCATTGCACTTTTTAAAGATACTTGGTTATGAGAAATTTATATATTGGAGTATGTTGAATTAAGATGACTCTAATATATGACATACATGGTAGTCTAGTTGACAAACCTATGTGTCCTTGAGCCCACCTTTTAATTTTCCAACTGAAGAATATGAAACTTTTAAACAGCTTAAGTGTCACCACTTTCTGCAGCTGACAGGAATCTGATCTGCTGCTTGGCCCTTTTCAGTGGGTGCTGATATACTAATGGCATGTAACTCGGACCAGAGGTGCCCTTTATACTGGTTCATCTGCGGCTGGGATAGTGGTGACTGGAGAAATAGGTGAATCTGCCATCTTGCAGTAAGTTACAACAGGCTATGGAAAAATGGCTGAAGCCTTGCTTTTGACTGACTAGGGTTGTGTGGGCTTGGTTTAAAAAAACCCTCCACTGAATTCCTCCATCATGCTCAAAGCTGTTTGACCAGGATTGTAGACTTTTTTTTCAGCTGTCAGAACAGTGACTTGTTTTAGGGGGAGATGTTGAAAAACACTAACTTGAGCTGCCTTGTGTAGGACATTTAATTAGTGGAAATAGTTATTAATCATATCTTCATGAATTTTGATATTCAGGAGTTCAGTGTAGGAATGAATTCCTTTTTAAAGGTATGTAGGATAGATAAGTATTTTGTATCTTATAAACAACAGCAGTGCTATGAAGTTCTCAAATGGAAAATAGTGGAAGTTTACATTTTTGGTAGTTAGTAATTACTGTAGGTCCTAAACAGCTTCCTTTCTTTTGGAGGTGATTAGCACTAAGGTACTTGGAATGCCTTTTAGTGCTTCTTCCTTCTTTCAGTTTCATATGACAAGACAGAATGTTGTCCTTGTTTTTAAACCACAATACAATTATTGTTAAGCATCAGCCACCTGTTAGCATCATTCCTTCTAAAGGTCATTGTGTGGTGCCTTACTGTCTGACTTTAACAGCCCTATATCAGGTTTGTCGGCCACTGTTTTGTATGAACAAATGTTTGAGAAAAGAACGTGACACCAATAACAAAAAAGTAAGGAAAATAGTCTCCCTAATTTATTACATTACATGTTTTGGCCTTGTAGTTATTTAATTAATAGTTATAAACTTAAATTTCTTCATGTATTGCAATCCTGCAATTTCTAAAACTTCTTGTATGTATTGTACTCGGCTATTACATTATTCAGATCCTTTGTTTCAAATTCAGATACTTGTATGTAAATTGTTTGTAGCCATCTTTCTGTGTTAATCCTTGATATAAAATCAGTTAGTTTCTGAAAATAAGAATCTGGTTATTTTCATTCATTATTAAAAAAATAACAAAGCTGAATTATTTTCAAGACCAAAATGGGAGATATCCCACTTGAACTATCATAAAAAATACAAGTATCATTAATAGTGAATTAAAGGCTAAGGAGAAATGGAGAACATGTTGTTAACCTGATGTATTAGTTTTATGAATCCCATTGTAAACCCCCCTTCGTTTCTAAGAAAATGTTAAGAGTTTGATCTTTCATGAGTTTGAAAAAAACTCATGCTGTCCGAAACTATAGTCCTTGACTTACAATTATTTGTTTAGTGACTAAGTTACAACACTGAAAATGTGACTTATAACCATTTTTCACATTTATGACCACTGCAGCATCCCCATTAATATGTGATGAAAATTTGGATGCTTGGCAATTGGCTCATATTGCAGTGTCCTGGGCTCATGTGATCCCCTTTTGCGACCTTCTGAAAGCAAAGTCAATGGGGAAGTCAGATTCACATAACAGCCAGTGATTCACTTAACTGTGGCAAGAAAGGTTGTATAATGGGGCAAAGTTGATTTAATAACTTGCTTAACAACAGAAATTTTGAGCTCAGTTATAGTTGTAACTTGACTTATAGTGCAATTCTGTGCATGTTTGAAATAACTGAGTTCGGTGGGTCTTAGTCTCAAGAAAGTCCTAATAGGACTGTACCCTAATACAAATTAGTAAAGTTGGATTCAGTAGTGATGGTAACATATATCAGAGTTGGACCACATTTTAATAAACCTTGCAGATTGGTATCATACGCGCACGCACGCACGCACACACACACACAAATAAATAACATATACTTGCTGGTAAGGAAGAATATCCTTTGTTATATTAACAAAAGATTCAGCAAAAAAATACTGAGATGTTCTGTGCTTATTTTTCCAGGCTTCATTAAAATACTAGATTTAACTTTTTAAAAATCTGAACAACTCTTTATGATATAACCTCAAACCATTTGCGTTGTTTGATGTGGAGACCCTAGTTTGTTATGTTATCTAGTGAGCTTTCCTCAGAAATCCAGAAAGCTTTCTATTTTGCAGTTTGCTTCTTGCTCCCTCCAATTGTTTACCTGACTGATTATATTCTCACCTTTTTAAAAATATGTATGACAGTTGACCAGCTGTAAACTTGGAAAAGTAGAATATGGTTGCCTGGGCTTCTACAAGCTAAATATTAGCCCAAGAACTCATGGTTTTTGGGTTTGCCCATGTGTATGTAACACCCATGTCTCCAGTTTTCTCTCATTGAAAATAACTGTAAAATGTGATAGCTCCAAAGCATAGAAAAATAATGTTTTGTTTTACTGTATGTTAGTTTTTATATTTAACCATTTTTCTTGCCTAAATGTGGGCTTATCTCAGAGGAGCTTTAATATTTAGGCACTAAATGGGGCCAAAATAAATTTCAGAATTTTGAAGTATGTTACCAACATTGAAAGAAATGCTGCCATGTAGCATGCCAATTCTAGATGATCATACCTACATTTTCATTATGTTTCCCCCTCTGCCACGGATTCTGGTTCATTTAACAAATGAGTTCTTGTAGCATTTCTTTTCAGTGTTCAGTTCTTTCGCTCTTGTCATTACTGTATATAAGTAATGGAATGGCTCGGAAACATTGTTTGAGGAAGATGCTTTCATGCTAAAGTAGTTGAGATTCTTTGCAAATAAAGTAATAGGTCTAAATAACAAATTAAGGATTAAAAAATCAGCATGTCTTTTACAGTAATGGATTAATGGAGGAAGCATGTTTTAGTTGGATTTGTAATTAAAGGTTTTTTATTAAGAAAATCAAGTCTATTCCTGTTGAGTAGCATCTCCTATTTAAAGTAGGAAGATTGAAAGAATAGGAAAATGAAATAATTTAATCTGATTTCTCTGTGACTGACTGGAATTCAGAGTAGTTTCCTGTTGTGTAAAGTGCAAAGATTACATTTGTTTGTTTGGCTAATCTTCAGCATATTCTAACTTTTATCAATTATAAACTGAATAAATAATTCCATTCCTCGGTATATACAATACATGGAGTCATTGTAAAATGCACATTGAAATGTATGGATATTTTGCATGGAGCTTAAATTGTTAGTTATTACTAGTGGTCAAAGCAATAACAGAGGCTAAAAGTTACCCACCAGAATAATGTTTCAACAGCTTTTTAAGAGTTCATCTTCAGTATTTCTTTACTTATTCCAGGAGTTCGATCACAATGTCGGTCATGGTGGTGTGTTTGTAATTCTATTCAGAGATCAAATCTTTCAAAGAAACAATTTATTTCTTCTCAACATAGTGTTACCCACTGGCTTTCCTAATTAGTCATAGAACATTATCCTCATCTTATGGTGAAAGAATGGGATGTTCCCATCACTGAGGATAAGTGGGCTGACAAATGTAATCTTTGCACTTTACACTACAGGAAACTTCTCTGAATTCCAGCCAGTTTATGGATCAGCTCTTTTCCCAAGATCTCTGATCCATAGACCATTCTGCCCAATAAATAATTAAACTTGTTAATCTCACTGTCATTCCCCTTCCAGCTTGTTACAACATATGTAAGGACTTGTGTAGTAGTCAAAAATTATTGGGAACCAACTAGTAGTTTTTTTAGTTCCTAAGGAACTAATAGGAAATACATTTCTGTAGGGCAGATGTGCTTAACTTTTTTGTTCTGTGGAACTCTGCGAGTCTGGTGAAAGCTGTGAACACCTTTAAAAATGTATTTAAATGCATAAGATAAAATATATAGAGTTTATAGTGCAAAGAAAACAAATAGGTTCATGGATGCCACTTCTAAAATTTCTCAACAGACCCCCGAAGGATGCATAGACCGATGGTAAGAACCCCAGCTTTAGGGAAATCTAAGATACCTCCTGACACCTTCCTACCACTACTTCTTTTTTGCAATTTGGTACTCATCTGTTTATTTTAATTATTATGACTTATGATGATGTTACATAGTTTGGGATAATGAAAAGTCTGTAAGAAAACAACCAAACTCAGAGAGCACCATTTCAACTCTGAGCTACAAATACTGTCCTTTATTGTGACTTGTTGAGCATAGGACAAATATAGATAAACTTGGTGTGTGGTGTAAAGTTTGAAAATAGAAATAAAGTAACATTTATTATTCAACTTAGGTCAATTGAAGTTTGTTTTTCTTTACATAGAACAAAAAAAGAATTCCATCATAGTTATCTGTTCATTCAACATAGCCTTAACTGTTTCGGGTACTTTAGGAAGTTCAGATTGTTCCAAATATTGTTTTATTCTATTTTCTGGGGTTTTCTCCTGGTCATACAGTTTTCCATAATATTCTTGAATTATTATTATTATTTTTATCCTCATTTTGGTAATAAAGAGTCCCATTCTCATCTATTAGTCAATGTATCAGGTTTTTTTCCTTCTCTTTTTTTCAGTTTATATGCCAACCCTCTTCCTGGTTTATTCATATTTTCAAAAAAGTTCTGTTTCACACTTGATTTTTTTGTGCCAGTTCTTTTTGCAATAAATTCAATTTAAGTCCATTTGATTTTTCAGATTCTTTTTTGTGGATCTTTCTGTAATTCAAATTCTAATCTTTTATGTTGTTCTAATATTTTTTTATTTTGTTTCTTCTTATTTTTCTTTCCCATGTATGTTATGGCTAATCCCTGAGTACATATTTTAGTGGTATCCCATACAATTTGCAGGGAGGTCTCTTCTTTCCTGTTCTCTTTTTTAAAAAGTCCAGTTCTTTTTCCATAGTTTGTATAAATTCCTTGTCTTGCAATATTACTTGGTTCAGTGTCCATCTCAATTTTCTCTTTTGTCCTTTCCATATAACTTTTACTGGATTGTGATCTGCCCAGACATTTGATTCTATTTCTATCTCTTGCACACATGCTTTCAATTCTGATGACGTCCATACCATAACTATTCTTGACCAAGGTTTATGTCTATTTGACTAGAATGAGTATTGATTTTTCTTGGGGTATGTTTCTCTCCATACATCTTGAATGCCTATTTCTTCCATCATTTTAAAGAAAGTTTTAGGGAGTGTTTTCCTAGCTTTTTTACCTGTTTTACTACTCTTAAAATCAATTTCTGCATTTACAATTGTACTGAAATCTCCTACCACACAAATATTTTCATATTCCAATTCTGTAATTTTCTTATGGAGTTTTCCATAAAACTCTTGTTTATTGTTTGGTGTATATATCGCTATCAACAGTATCTGCTTATGATTCATTGTCATCAATATTCTCCCATTTTCATCTGCAAAAATTTGTCTAGCATTTATTGTTTCTTTAGAGCCACAACCCTTTTCTTTTGCTATGCTAATGAGAAATATAGTTTCCCAATTTTGGGATATTCCAATAATTTACTGTATTTTTTAATGTGGACCTCTGGAAGGCAGATCAAATCTAATTTTAATTTTTTGAATTTATTAAAAATCCTTTTCCTTTTCATAGGTGAATTCAGTCCATTTATATTAATTGATAGTAATTTTGTTCCTTTTTCCATCATTTACTTGTAGATAGGTTTTGTTGTTCTAGTTGTTCTAATTTCTCTGTTCTTTTGTTCTTGCTCCTTCTCATTCTCTTCTTTCCTTTTGCTCTGTTTCAATTTCCTCTTGTTATATGCTTCCCTCTCTTAACGGTTCCTCTTGTTTTTTATCATCTATTTCCTCTCTTCTCCCTTTTCCTTCATATGATGCAAAATCCTGGTTAGTAGAATTGCTCTGCTTTGTCTATTTTATCCAGTCTGTCTTTTTTACATCCAGGTCACCAATATTCCCTCAGGTATCAGCCATATGAAGTTTACTTCTTTCTTAATTAATTGTGTTATCAAAAATTGGTTTTGTTTCCTTGTGTCTCTTACTTTTCTGGGTATCTGTTTCAGGACTACTATTTCTCTCCCTTTATATTTCAATGGGTCATCTCTTGTTCTTTGAAGTATTTCCACTCTTATTGTCTCCTCTGAGAATCCACATGCACCTCTCTGGGGAGTTTATTCCTTCTCATGTAGTTTGTGTGTATTCTAAATATTTCGTCTATCCCAGTGAACATTTCCTGTTTGCTCACCTCCAACGCATCTGCCAACAACTCTGCCATCTTTTCAGCAAGATCTTCCCCTTTTTCCTCCTCAATATTCTGAAATCTCAAAAAATATTCTGCTCTATCTCCAGCATGATTATGGGTCACTCAAGATCCTTGTCTACCTGGGTAAGTCTATAGTCCATCTCTTCCACCTTCTTATCTGTTTGTTCTGTTTTCTTTTCTACTTTCTGAATCTGTTGTTCATTTTTAGTAATCCTCCATCTTTTGCATTCTTTCTGTCATGTCATGATTCTTGGTTATGGCTTCTTGTAGTAACTGGAAGATTGATTTCATTTCTGTCTGGACGGCATTCAATTTTTCTTGCTGCAACAAACTGTCTAATGAGCATTGACTCGGTGGGCTTGAGGCTGATGGTGTAGATGAGTTTTTTCTCCCTATTTTGCTTAAATTTGTATTACTTGTCATTTTGATTATTTTAAGTAATAACATTTTAGGTAGTAAAATGTTTAGCAGAAACAATAATAAATCAAATGGTATTTCACAGTTTGCAGACTAATTCCCAAAACAATCCAGCACAAAATTCCCTTTCTTATCCCCTCTTCTTATTTTCAGTCCCCAAGTAACTTCACACTCTTTACTGTTAGGATTCACAAAGCCAAAATATCCATAATCCAAAGATTTCTTCAAAAAGGTTGTTCTCTTTTTAATAAATTTGTAACCCACAAAGGCCCACCAAGCCAGCCTAGGACGGCTTGTACATTGGCTGGGTCCATCTCTGTGCCCTCATTTGACACTCGGTAGCCCAGGTAGTCTAGCTGTTCACAGTGAAATTCGCATTTTGACAGCTTGACGTACAGGTTTGCCACCAGATGTTTTTTCAGTACCTGGCAGACCAGGGGTATGTGGTCGTCCATGGTCTCAATGTAAATGAGGATGTTGTTCAGGTAGACAAAGACACCCCCCCCCTTATAGAGGTGCTCAAGCAACACCTCATTTATTAACTGCATAAACATTGCCAGAGCCCCCTGCACTCCAAATTGGAAGCTTCCTAGGGGGGCAGTTGAATGCTGTTTTCTATTCATTTCCCTTCCTGTGTCAGCGTTCCAAGTAACAACCTCCAAGAATAAAGACTCAGAGGCTAGCATTTCCTCAGAGTTCCATTTTATTAGAGATGTCATATTGGCACATCTGGGAAAACTGAAATCTGAGAGTTCTGGGTTTGCCCCACCCAAAAGAAAATCAAGAATCCATCCCCTACACCCACAAGTCCATCACATGGTCCAATCATATCTTCGTTCCAACTGGAGACTACCGCCCAGTCACTCCCCTCCAGGTGCAGATCAATTGTCCTTGACTCCCAGAGAAAGGAATGTTGTTGTGGCTAATCTTCCATCGCTCCTTGCAATCCCCCCTCCTGCTTTCCCAGGCACTAAATGTGGCAGCCTCAAAGCTCCAAAAAAAATGGTTCCTAAGGCTGACAGGCTTCCCCCCCTCAGGAGACAATCAGATCCTGGAACGAAAGAGAAGCAGAGGGTCAATTCAGTCAACAAATTAACCACCTCTCCCCCCCCCCCCCGGAGGACCTTTTGGCTTATCAGGAAACTTATCATGAAACTGTTTTACTAGGGCATCTGCTTTCACATCCCAACTTTTAACCCATGTGGATTCTGACAAAGGGTACCCTTTCCAAAGAACTAGATATTGCAACCTGCCTCTATGTAGTTTAGAATCTAAAAAAAATTTCACCTCATAATGGGTCTCACCCTGCACAACAATTAGTTTAGGAGGCGCGCTTGGCTGCGGTCTCAACCTTGAACTGACAGCTGGTTTTAATAAACTACATTGGAAAATGGGATGTACTTTTCCTAGTATGCAGGGGAGACTGAGCTGCATCATTACTGGATTAATCACTTTTACTATGGGGAAAGGCCCTAAGAACTTTGGACCTAACTTTTTACTAGGTAATTTTAACCTAATGTATTTGGTTGATAGGTAAACTTGATCTCCTACTCGAAAGGGGTTTTGGAGAGATCGATGTTTATCGGCTTGCTTTTTATACGCTGCCATGGCTTCAGCCAGCACTTTTTTAGTGTTTTCCCAATCCTTCTTCACAGACTCCATCCATTCGGACAGAGTAATGGAAGAGGGTTGTTCTCTGGGCAGTTCTGGCATAGGAACAAATTCCATGCTGCTGGTGACCTGGAAAGGGGTCAGTCCAGTGCTGCTGTGCACCACATTGTTGTAAGCCACTTCCGCAAACGGCAGCAAATCCGCCCAATTCTTTTGTTGGTAATCCACATAATATCTGATGTATTGTTCCACCATGGCCGCACGTTCTGAAGCCCCGTTTGTACTTGGATGAAAAGCTGAGCTGAGCCCTTGAGATGATCCAATGGACCTCAGGAACTCTCTCCAGAACTTTGCGGTGAACTGGACCCCTCTGTTGGGAATCACTTGTCGTAGTACTCCGTATAGCTGGTATATTTGCTTGACGAACATCTTGGCTAATTTCTTGGCTGAAGGCAGCCCTGAGCAAGCAGTGAAATGGGCTTGCTTTGAAAATAAATCACAGTCCAAATCACTGTGTGTCCTCCACTCTCTGGGAGTTCTGCTATGAAGTCCATGGCAATCTCTTCCCAAGGGCGACAGGGCTCAGCCACTGGTTGGAAGTGTCCGGAAGGTTTCCCTGTTCTCATTTCCATAGTAGCACAAATAGCTCAGCTTTTTACATAGTCTTCCATGTCTGCTTTCATTTTTGGCTACCAAAACTGCCTCTGAGCCAGGTGGAGGGTTTTTAGAAATCCAAAGTGGCCAGCTAGTCAAGAGTCATGACTACGTCGTAATACCAGCAGTCTCAAGCTGTTGAGGACATAGAGCTTGGATCCTTTCTTAGTCCTTCTTTCTTTCTTAGTTCTTCTCTCATGGTTAGAGTCTCTCGGTTTTCTGTGAGGCAAAAGTCTGTTGAAAGCGCCACTTTTAGTTCAGCTGTCAGTATTTCCTCAAAGGGTTCCGCTCGACGCCTACTTTAGCCCTAGTGGTGGCCTGTGCTGCACTTTGCATGTCTGGGATTATGGTGTGGATGACTTCTTCTCACCGACTGTTGTTTTGGGGCTTTCTCGACAACGCATCGGCTAGCAAGTTCTTCCCCCCCTGGGATGTATTTAAGTTTGAAGTTGAATCGTTTGAAGTATTGCGCCCAGCAGACCTGCTTGGGGGAAAGCTTTTGGGGTGTTTTTAGGGCTTCGAGGTTTTTGTGATCAGTCCAGACCTCAAAAGGCACTTTAGCCCCCTCTAGGAAGTGTCTCCATGACAGGAGAGCCCAACGAACAGCAAAGGCTTCTTTCTCCCAAACTGCCCACCGCCGTTCGGTGTCAGTCAATTTTTTGGATACATAGGCACAAGGCAACAGCTGACCCTGGGGATCCTTCTGGATGAGCACGGCTGCCACTACCACATCACTGGCATTGGCTTGAACAATAAACTGTCTGTCAGGGTCTGCCTGTTGGAGGATCGGCTCTTCCGCAAAAAGACACTTCAAGTGTTAGAATGCTTTCTGACAGTCTAGCATCCAAGCTAGCGGCTGAGTTGGCCACGGTTTTGTGGGAGGAGGCCCCGTTTTTAGCAACTCTGTTAGGGGGAGGACCACTTCTGCGAACGCAGGGATGAACTGCCTGTAGAAGTTGGCAAATCCCAGGAAGCTCTGGAGCTGTCTGCGCGTGCGAGGGGGCTGCCAGTCTAGCACGGCTTTCACTTTTCCTAGATCCATCTCAGTTCCTTCATTTGGCACTCGGTAGCCCAGGTAGTCCAGTGAGGTCTTATGGAATTCGCACTTAGACAGCTTCACATAGAGTTTTGCAGCTAGGAGTTTTTTCAGTACCTGCCGCACTAGTTTAATGTGTTCTTCTAGCATTTCGCTGAAGATGAGAATGTCAGCCAAGTAAACTAGGACTCCCTTGTACAGGTGCTCATGTAGTACTTCGTTAATCAGTTGCATAAAGACTGTGGAGGCTCCCTGGAGCCCAAATGGCATGACTCTGAATTGGAAGCTGCCTAGCAGGCAGTTAAAAGCAGTCTTCCATTCATCCCCCTCCCGTATGTGCACTCTGTAATATGCCTATCTCAAGTCCAGTTTGGTGAATACTTTGCCTTTTGATAGGTGATTCAGCATGTCTTTCATGAGGGGGAGGAGAGGTAAGTGTTCTCCACGTACACGGTGTTAATTCTACAAAACCGCATGCAAAGTCTTATCCCCCCATCGTTCTTTTCTTTAAATAGTATGGGGCTGGCTACTTCGGATTTTTCAGGTTGGATGAAGCCTCTGACTAGATTGGAATCAATGTATTTCTTCAGCTCAACCATTTCCTTTGGGGTCATGGAGTACATTTTTGACTTCGGCAGCTTAGCCCCTGGCTCAATTTCGATCTCACAGTCAGTTGGGCGGTGGAGGGGAGGACCAGTAGTTTGGGACTGTTGGGGCTTGACGTTCGTTGGCCACTATCAGGTGGAATCAGCAGCAAAGGGCCGATGCCTATTCTTACTTTTCGGTAGCCATCTTCCCACTTAATCGTTGGGGCCCACCTGTACAGCCAGGCAAGCCCCAATATGACATATTCAGTCATTTTGGGGGCTACTACAAACTGAATAAGCTCTCGGTGACATCCAGAGGTGAAATCTAGCCGGTTCGCACCAGTTCGGGCGACCCGGTAGGAAAAATTTTGATTGATTCAGAGAACCGGCAAATATCACCTCTGGCTGGCCCGCTCCTGCCCGCCTGCTCACTGCTCGCCCCGCTCGGCGTCCATGCACGGCCTATCTACCTGCGGCCCCCGGAGCTTGCCCAGTGCTGGCGCCACTTGCGTCGCGGTGTCCACATGCGGCCTGGCTACCCCCCATCCGCGGCCCCTGGAGCTTGCCTGGTGCCGCCACCGCTTGTGTCGCTCCACTCCACACGTGGCGTCCACGCGCGGCCTAGCTACCCGTGCCCCCCCGCAGCCCCCGGAGCTTGCCTGGTGCCGCCACCGCTTGTGTCGCTCCGCTCCGCACGTGGCGTCCACGCATGGCCTAGCTACCCGCAGCCCCCGGAGCTTG
>JANHFL010008698.1:188573-204374 GCA_032468155.1 Oxyrhabdium leporinum
CTTTCTTTCTTTCTTTCTTTCTTTCTTTCTTTCTTTCTTTCTTTCTTTCTTTCTTTCTTTCTTTCTTTCTTTCAAATATGGTTTGACTCTGTAGCAGTATTCATCTAAATTTTTTCTGTATGGTCTGTTAAATTAGTAATCTTTATTTGAGAATTTTAACCTATCCCACATTTCTAAATACAAAACATATTTATACAAAACAAATACGCTTATTTAAAAAAAAATCTTTCTGGATTCTAGTAATCAAAAGTGCTTTTTATCTTCAATTCAGACTTTTTAAATGCTGCTGAATTTTAACGACTGCATTAGATTGAAACTACATGCTGTTAACCATTGAGCCAAAATGAAATCGACCACTGCATTGAAGTCTTGAGTTGGCAGTTGTGTACAGTCTTAAAGAAGTATCTAATAACAGTCCAGCCAGGCTTCTTTTAATGGGTTTTTATAATCTCTCTTTCATTTTAATGGTGCCATTCTGTTTTCTAATAAAGATGCACAATTTTATTCAAAATTCTCTGTGTCACTTAAGGAAAATAACAATAAATCTACTCTCTAGAAGTAGCATGTTCATAAACAAATGTTCTGCATACTCCCCATGATAGATTATGCATTGTGCTTGCTTTATTTATAAAGCAATTTTGTGTGAAAAGATAGGTAATTTCATCATATTGCCCAGATCTTTATTCTAGGTTAAAATGAGAAAATGTATTTTTTTTTAAGTATATCATCCTGAGAATTCAGTTCTATTTTGGATTTTGCAACTCTCATTTGAAGCTGATGTGGCAAAGAATTGCTTTCTTCAGACTTTGAATTTATATTTCTTATTAACAGGAATGGATCCCTCACAGTTCAAAGTCCATCAACATTACCATAAAGATGAAAAATATGATTTGTTTTGTGGCCCAATTCAGCAAACTGATGAAGAAAAATATAAAGATTGCAAGAGATTCAAGTTTGCTTGTCCAAAATGTGGGACAGAAAATACTTATGATAATGTCTTTCGGTACTTGGTTAGTATATGGTTTTACAATTTTTGAATGGAATTCTCTGTTTTGGACAAGATCCTAAAGGAAAAGAAAAACCCTATATTAGAGTTTCAATAATGGGCTTTTATATATTAACCTCAAATTAATTTTGCCTGTTTTTTCATGACATTTTGGCAATTGTGCAGATTATTTCACACTGTATCTCAGACTGCTCAGTTAATAAATTCTATTTAAATGATATTAATTATTCTAAAATAAACTAATTAGAAGAGATGATCCTGCATAATTATTTGTATTTTTACATTTCTCTTTCCTTTTATGTAGCAGTTTTATAACTATTATCTTTCCTGCTGTCTTTGTATATCAGACATAAAGATACATCGGGTAAATTCATGTTCAGAAGTACTGCCAAAAATGTATCTGTGACCTTGGATCAGAACTTGAAATAGAGCCAGCTATTTAACTCTGCTGAAATGTTATGCATGCAGTAGTTATTGCCAAATTAGCAGGCTGTGGGGTAGTGAAAACCTTGGAAGTTAAAGCAAATAAATTCTTTATCTAAATTAAAAGTAATTATTTTAAGTTAATTTGGACAAACAGCAGATGTTCTGTGTTCTTTGAATCAAAACAAAGCAGTTGTTGGAAGCAAGTGAGAGGAAAAGGCAGACAAAGATCAGCCAATACTTGGTAAATCCTTGACTTTGTTTCATTACAGCTGTAAATGAAGATAGAAGATAATAAGATAGTTACTTGCATAGAGGCTTACAGATGGTCTAAGTGTAAAAAGAGCAGATACCAAGCTCTACAGTTTTCCACCTGGAATTACTTAAAGTTTTTAGTGCAGAAATTGTTAGATTAGATTGTAAAAGTACATTTTTTAAGCAGTAATAGTAATTCTTTATTATAAATTTTTATTTATCTTAGTCCCATTTCTGAGAGATATATTGAAAATTATGTTTGGGTACTAAGCTTGCAAATGTTCCAGTAATATTCAGTATATTCATTGTAGTATGTAAAATCAGTTGTCAACAACAAAATGCTTAGATAGAGGTATCACTTTGTATATTTTTAAAATGTGTTCTTGCATGAGATCCTATTGCAAAGTTGCTTTCAATATGTATACCCAAATTTTGATTTTCATTTTCATTTTTTATCTCCAGGGTGGGAAGTTTAAAGCCAGTGTGCTATGCTGTAATCCAGAAGGATGTAATGAAAATCTTTTAAATTACTCTATGCAGATTAACAACAAGTTAATCTTGGATATAAGAGGCTTCATAAAAAAATATTACTGTGTGAGTAACTTACTGTTAGTCTGTATTTAACCACATCTTTTCCTGATTGAATCAATGTATTTAATAAAAAATGACCTGGTTAAATGACATGATCTTGAAATGCTAAATCATGGTTTAATTAACCTGGAATAGCATTAGGCTGATTTGATCGTGCCTCATATTCTACCTCCCTTTCCTGATTTAGTTTCTTAAGCTTCTTAGTTACTGAACTAGGACAACTAAAAACATAGTTCAGACCAAGATATGAGAAGACTTTTTCCTTTCATATCTTTATTTAGTGGAAGGACTTAAATCACAGTTTTTAGACTCAAAGAAATTAAGACTTGAAAAATCAGGGTATCTTCCAAGCTGTGGAAGAGGTTGGTGATTGAGGACGGGGACATATTATCATACTGTTTATCCCTGATATACTGGTATCTCACATGAGATTGTATTCTCTGAACCAGTCTAACATGATGCTGGTTTTTGAAATTTAATTGAAATATTTTAACTAAATTTGAAACCGTATACAAATCACTTTTGAGGTATTAGTATTATTTTCTGAAGTATTTCAAATTTCAAACTATGTAATAAATGATAGTATAGAGGCTTATTTATAAAATGTTACAGAACATGCAAGTACCTTTCTGCAGCATTTTTGTCATAGTGATAAAAAATCAAATCGAAGCAAGTCTTTATTATGGTCAAAAACCAGCATCCAAGTAGTGAAATGCTTGTATTACAGGTAGTTTGAATTAACAGTAGGAAAATTTTGTTTGCTATCTTAAATCCCTTTTGTCCTATTTTTCAGCTGAAAATCAATTGCATTAACAATCATATTTCAAGTTGAATTGATAACATAGCTCATGCTGTCAACATTGATACAAAGGAAGGAAAAGAGAAACAAACCCAGACACTGGGTATTAGTGACTGCTATCTTAGGTGCTCTTTCTGTCAATAGAAAAGTGAAACTGTTTCCTCTCTGGTTTGTGTATTGGGTCAGATTGATCTTACTTTCCATAAAGTTCTTTCTGAGAAGCACTGTAGCAACCACTAAGTAAAAGGTTTCCTTTAGTTCCCTTTAGGGCTGTAGTTTCTTAACTGAAATGTTGCAGGAATGTACGCTCACAGAACTTATTCTGAGAATTAATATTAACATATTGTAATAATTGTAAAAGTTTTTTGTCCAATTAAAATTTTTAAAAAGATTTTTCCAAGAATAGTTGCAAATAGAGACTGAACTTAGTGTAACTTGATAAATTTCAGAAATATAGACTGTTATCCAAATAGAAGTAATATAAAAGTGGATTAACACTAGTGCTTATAAAGTAGCATCTTTGGAAAAGCCATCAACTTTTAGTATACACTAGTTTTGCTATTTAAAAATTAATTACAGTGTCTTTTAAAATGCATTTTCTAGTTTGGCAATATATTAGTATTTGGGAAAATATACTTAATATGGGCATAGTTTATTGGCTTATCTAGAAGAAATAGAACTAAAAAGTCTAGACAATGAGCATAAATTTATAGGATTATGTGGAACTGTGTAAAAGGCCAGAGAAATTATTGTAGTTCTATAGGGTTTGTTGTCCATTATATCAGTATAATTAAACCTAATGTATCAGAAATTTAGTGAACTACACTCAGTCTTTTATTTTCAAAATGGAGTTGCATTACATGTACCTCTCATGGACAATCTTCTAACCCGGGAGGAGGTGCCTTTACACGAACTGGGCCGTGCATGCATGAATGGGGCCATGATAGTATGCGTGATCAAACAGGGCCACGAGCACCCATGTGATGCCGCAATGCTAGCTTGAGTGGGGGGGGTGCGCTCCCGGCAACGATAGCACCTGCGCGATGCTGGGATGCTAGCGCAAGTGGGCGCACTCGCAGCAACGTTAGTGCCTGCATGATGCCTGCGGCATTGCTAGTGCCCATACTAGCGATGTGGGGGTGTTTGTACGCTCGCAGCGATGCTAGTGCCAGCACAATACAGATGACTAGCGCCCGTGCTACACTGCAACGTTATCGTGAGTTGGGGTGCCCGCACACATATCCGCATGCATTGGCCAGCCACTCACATGGCCTGGTGCAGATCACGGCCCAGTAGTTGGCTGTGGCCCACAGGTTGGGGACCCCTGTTCTAGCCCACTGAGTAGATTTGAGGAATGCAGGGGGAGAAAGTTAAAGGAAAAGCAGAAAAGCAGTATTTTGTTCCA
Source organism: Oxyrhabdium leporinum (assembly GCA_032468155.1). NCBI lineage: Eukaryota > Metazoa > Chordata > Lepidosauria > Squamata > Cyclocoridae > Oxyrhabdium > Oxyrhabdium leporinum. The sequence goes on from JANHFL010008698.1 coordinate 193,053, forward strand.
TCAGCAGAAAAACACATTTTGATACAAAATGCCTATTAAAGAATGAGTTAAAACTTAGTATGATATCATATATGCAGTGTTTATGTATTTGTGTTTGTTTTTTTTACAAAATTGTATAATACCACAATTTCTGGTGTAGCTGTATAAGTGGGGGGAAATAACTTTTTTCCCAAAGACTGTCTTTGAACTCTGCCACCAACATGTTCCCTAATTAGGGAACAGTGTTTATTTAGAAGATTTAATGACAAAGTTTGATTTCAATGTTTGTTCAGTTCTGTGAGAATTGCAACCTGCTAAAAATCACATTTGAACTATAATATTTTCTTAAAATGTACTTTTTATTTTAAAACTATGCAAAATATTACCTCCAGTGGTTTTTATTATAGAGATGCTGATTTAACATGCCATTTGAAAATTAACTTAAAATGATCATGACATAAATTTAACAGTTGTGATTTTGTTATTCTCATGTCAGATTTGTGAATATGCTTATGCTTTACTATATATTAATAGAGACTGGCACCAGCATTTCAAAATAGCTGATTTCAAGTTGATGAATGTAGGTTTAGATATTGGTAATATACATATTACAAAAGAACACATTAAATATATCTTACCAATCCTTGTTAGTGTTTCCAGTGTATTCTGATGAAAGAATATTTGGAGAATCTTCATATGTTTTAACTTGTTCTGAATCACCCTGAATCTGTGAGAATAGAATAGAATAGAATTGAATAGAATTGAATTGAATTCTTTATTGGCCAAGTGAACACACAAGGAATTTGTCTTCGGTGCATAAGCTCTCAGTGTACATAAAAGATATAAGTGATAAATCATGATCAAAGTCATCATAAATACATCCATATATAAATTAGATAGAAATTAGAGCAACTATATAAAGTAGGTAGGTAGGTAGGTAGGTAGGTAGGTAGGTAGGTAGGTAGGTAGACGGACAGACAGATGCCATCTTGGAACTAATTTCCTGAAGGATAAGGTAATTACATTTTGTTGACTTTGCCAGTCACTAAAAAGTACCCGCTGGTCTGTCTGGATCTGGAAGTCCCACAGGATCTTAGCTGTTTTATTCTCAAGAACTGTCTAGGATTCCCCATCTAAGACATAAGAGGGTCTAGCCTATATTCTCTACAGATGTTCCTGTACAGAATTTTATTTATTTATTTATTAGTTAAATTTATATACCGCCCCATTCCGAGGACTCGGAATGCCAGCTACCTGGTTGTACCATTCAGCATATGCTGTTCCTGCCTGAATCTCATACTCTACCAGTATATGTTGGACTGTCTGAGGCCTCTGCATAATCTGCACCTTGGTTCATATTCTAGCGTGATAGACCTCTACTTCTATGGATCTGGTGCTTAATGCCTGTTCTTGTGCTGCTATGATCAGGGCCTCAATGCTGTCTTTTAGTCCAGCCACCGGTAGGATTTCCTCTTGTCTGCCACCTCAGCTATCTGTCAGTGGTATATCCCATGCAGTCTCGTCTTGCCATGGCACTTCTTCTGCTTGATTTTTCTTCATGTGCGCTGCTCTCTCAGCAGCTATCTTGGAGTCTTACTGAAGTGCTCCTGGATGCTCTGGGTTTCATCCATGACAGTGGGTTTGACGGTCACCAGGCCCTGATCACCTTATTTCCAGCTGGTATACAATCTCTGGACTTGGGATAGAAACCTCTGTATCTTGTGGAGTAGAAATCTCTGTAAATACTGTATATAACATTTATAATGTATTTTGTGAACTTCTTGAAAAGTAGTTTTGGTTCATATAAACAGTTAATTCACAGTGATTATTAGCAGAAATACGTTCTTTCCATGTGAGCTACTTACTTTTCATAAGTTCCTCAATTCTTTCCTTCTGCTTTTGATTTTCCTTAAAATCTGTGCTTCACCTCCCAACTTTTCCTATTGCCATTTGTTCACTTTTTATTTTCTTGCCACTAAAACCTCTCTGTTTATTTCTATAACATTTGAATTTAGCTGCTCTGGGAAGACTTTCCCAGCCAGATTGGCATTCCACAACCACAGAATCTGCCATTCTTAATTGACAGTTCCACAAGTTTACCAGTTGATTTCTGGCATATATTGTTGAGTATAGTATAATGTATTTTATTTAGCATATACTTCTATCCAGCCAAAGTATAAGGTTTATTTTCTCTTCCGTAACAAGCACTTTGTGAGGTAGTTTGGACAGAGAAAGAGTACCTAGATTGGCTCAAAGCTCATGTATTTATTTAACATGTGCTAGTGTGCTATTAGACTATGACAATTGCCACTTGATCTTTTAAAGCCTTCAGTTCTGAGTTAAAATTTGTGTACTATAGTGTTAATGTAACTTTTAAACAATCTGTATATATGTGTATCTGTTGTTTTTTCTCTAGCGCTCAATACTTTACTCTGATTTGCATATATATAAATATTTTACATAATTTATGTTGCACCTTCCCTAGGTGTTCTTCCTATACTCCCCCCCCCCCGCTCCCCCGGACATGCTTTCTTCATTCAGTTATTATGTGAGTTTGGGTGGGGATATTAACTAGGTCAAGGGCATGGAATTAATTGCATGGATAAATGGAGAATAAGCTTGTCTTTTCCTGATAGAGGATTCTAGATGTCTTCATCTTTCTTTGTTAAATTCAATGCCAGGAAATGAATAGGTTGGGAGTCCTGCTATCTTTATATGAGTTGAAACATCTTCAGCCACAAAAAAGGGGGAAATACTGGAATCAAATCAGAATTATAATTGATAATTTAATTTGTTCAAACCCTTTGACCTGATTATTAGAAAGTATTACCAGTAGAAAGTAAAAATACTAGTTAAAAATTATTGTAATTAGATTTTTTAAATTCTTTTTTTCTCATCCCCCCCTTTTCAAGTAGTAGTGATGTAAAGTGCAACTTCAAGAGTATGCTAGTACAATTGGCAAGGTATAGCTTCATTGAAAAATCTATGATGTAATAGGAAAGCATGTGATGATTTTTATCTAATAAAGGAAAATATTTGTAGCTCAGGGTTAAAATGAGGGGTCCTTGGTGCTTTTTGAACTTAACGGTAGTTGTTTTCTTACAGATTCTTACATTACCCAAACTAAGTAACATAATCAATGCTAGTGTCACAGCATCATTAGCATTTACGATGTTACCTAGTTTGAGTAATGAAAGATCTGCAAAAAAGCAACCAAGCTCAGAGACCACAGAAGACCCCTGATTTTTATCTGTTTTTCCAGGAAATTCCATTTTGCTCTCAAGACAAAAGTAGTTAAAGAGACTATATGTGATGATATTGTTGGGCTGTTTTTCACCTTTTTTCTCAAAAGGTAAGGTGTATCATACTATGATATTGCTGAAAAATAACAAGTTACCTTTTTAAACTTCTTTTGAAAAATAATATTTCTAATCCTGCAGTAATTTGTGTTTGAGTGGGGAACATTCCATTTGAACACATTCCATCTGAATTACTGTTTTTCACCATGTCCCATGATAAATTCCTTAGTTTAAATTTAAATTTAGATTTAATAAATTTAGTGAATGATTTTCATCTACTCCTGTAGTTTTAAAGTGGCAGACATCCAAAGTTTTTTTTCATAGTGATTTTGTTTTATAAACTTGATCTAAGTTTTAAACAATTCCTTCAGAATAGCAATAGCAAAAAAAAGGGAAGGAAGGAAGGAAGGAAGGAAGGAAGGAAGGAAGGAAGGAAGGAAGGAAGGAAGGAATAAAAATTCTAGCTAATCTAAATTGGGGAATAGCGAAGGCTTTTTTAAGCATGAAAATTTCATCATCTTGTCAGCTGGCAGAATGCCTGCTGTGTGGATTCACAAAGGCTAAGAATTACACTTTCATGAAATTTTCCTCACTAACTGCCCTGGTTAATTTGAACGATAACCCACTGTTTTAATTCATCCCTCAATTGAGTGGTGCAGGTTTTATCTTTGATCTGACAAAGCATTTGTGTTAATCGTTTTGGCCCTCTATTAGACACTCTTGGGATTGTGCTTTTACAATAAATGTGTCTGTGATAGCTCTTTACTCTATTATACTTACAATAGATCTATAGAACTGGTAATTAATTCTGCACTGCTTTGAAAATGGAAAGAATAGGTGTAGCTCTGTCAAGTGCTATTGGAGTTTGTTTAGCTGGTTCATTTTTGAAGTGTTACCCTGGGCTTTCAATGAAATATGTATGGTTTAGAGAGCTTCTTCTGAAGTATATCTCTATAAGTGAGTGACCTCTATCCAGCATGTATATTGTTTTCTAACATAGAATCTTAGTTTGAAAGTTGGTGCATAAGATAACTGATTTTTTACCAAGTGAAATATAAAAATATCGACATGAAAAGTAAAAAAAGCTATTGCATAATCTTTCATTTCCAACTATTTATTAAAATATTAATCCTTGAAAAGAGAAATGTATTTGGTTAAAGTATTTCTTGTTGCATATAAATTATTTTTAATTTGAGACTGACTATGATACCTATGTAGTTTGTATTGCATGGGTTTTTAGCATGTGTTTTAGATATATTTTATCATGTAGGTATTATCATAGTTATATTTATAATATATCTTTAAACACATTGATTATGATGATTATCTTTTCCTGCATTTAGACTAAATGCAGGATTTAGTCTCAAAGCCTTTACCAACGTTGTTGCTGTTTTCTTTCCAGTTCCTCGGTATCATCCTTACATTGTAGTGGCTAAAATGTGACATAGTATTTGAGTGATCTGACCAGCATATAATTTTCCATAAGCTCAATGTATCTGTGTTGTTTTGACTCAGTTTTACATTGGCTCTTTTTTTCTACCTAAGTCCAGAAGCCTATGTTTCTTGCAATCAAGGTGCATTTTGTTGGAAAAGGCCCAAATGTTCAAGTCTATCAAGATCCTTTGAACATTGACCTTATCTTCTGGGATGTTAGCAGTTTCTACTTTAGAGGTTTGAATTGTCACTTCCATTCCCCCACTGAGTCATTTATAAATATGTTGAAGAGACTTGACCAGGGCAGAATTCCTGAGTTGTATGCAGAAATAGATCCATTAAAGACCACGTGTTAGATATTATTGTTCAGTCCATTATGTATTTGTTTGGTATTCAGACCATCTTTTCCATGTTGTTAAGTTTTATCAAGAAGGCAGCTATGATCAGCTTTGTCAAATGCCTTATTAAAGTCAGTAACTCCACACTTAGTTCAGCGAGTCCTTTCTACCATGTCTGTGTTGAAATAATGATTAAGCAGATATCAGAAGTGCAAAGAAAAACTTTTGCTGCAACACAGTGCTAGACTTCACAAATTATGAACCATCCAAGAGGCAATGATGAAATTGCACCTCTTTGGCTTATATCTTCTGCCATATAATCTTGGTAACGTGCAATTTATATTTTTTTTCCAAAACTGAAAGAATACTTTAGTGGGCATTTGTTTTACTCAAATGAAGAGTGGAAAGGACTTAATTAAAGAGATAAAATGTGGAACTATATCATGGCAACTTGTCTTTTCTTTTTGTGTATCTTAGACTGTCTTTTGTGATGAGGTCAGAGAAAAGGTTTTCTTCTGATAGTGCTCCCATGAAGACTGTTACATAAACTACATGAGCTAATGTCCAATATTCAATGAAGAAATTAAGAGCAGTCTGGAACATACTTCTAAACTAACCATACAATACTTATATGCAAACTTTAATATTATTTGAAAGGCTTTGGAGAGCTCTCAAGCATGCATTGCATGTCAAGACATCTAAGAATATTTCTAAGCTAGTAGACTTTTTCAAGAAAGGATGGGAAAACATTCCTAAAGCAAAAATAGAAAGATACTTAGTTGACTACAGGAAATATTTGAAAGCTGTTATTTCTGCCTGAGGAGATGTTACAAAGTACTGACTGAAAGGATGTCCAACTTCTGCACCTGCCATATTCACTGTTTTCTTATTCTGAATTTGTAAACCACTGCACATAAATAGTATGTATGGATGCAAATTTGCAGAAAGATGTTTAAGTGTGTCTCATGCAGAGCAGGGGTTCGTTGAAAACAATTTGACTCAGAGGTCACTTTTATATGAAATTATATTTCATTTAACTTCTGAAATGTATATAGCTATTCTGTGGTGAATCTCAGAGCAAGGATTTACATCCTTGTTTTCATTAACAAAATATCAGAATAATTAAACTCAATCTGGTCAGTTAAGAACTTAATACATTTTTTGACTTGGAAGTAAATAACCAAGACCACAGATTTAAGGAAAAAGAGAAAATTTGAAGTACAATATTTTCATAAGTACAATAAGATATGCTTGTATGTGTACCTGTTTGTGCACGTGTGTGTGCATGTGTGCCTATACACTAATCATAACATTCTAGATCTTTTCAGGATGTTATCTGATTTCTAGGGAACATGTAGGTAAAAACCTTGCATTCTTCATCTACATCCTTGAAAGATCCCTGCCATTATACAAACCAAAGTTGAAAGACAATTTGTTTGAAACTTCTTGATTAATCACTATCCTAACAGTTTTGTGGAAATTAATCATTTGAGGTATTGATGCAGTACATAATATTCCTACCAGTTGGAATGATCAGTAAATGGCCTCCTAATTTTTTAAATGAAGACTGTAGAGAAAGGAACAGTTTTGCGATGGTGAGTGCATCAGAAATTTAGAAAGCATGTTGTTGGTTCTCAGAAATGGCAATCATAAGAAGGATGCTGCCTGTTCAAGAAACAGTACTCACTGAACACTCATAGGCAATCTGATTATGTCACTCTTGGCCACAAATTGGAGTACAGATGATTATTATATCAGTGACCCTCACTTTCCTCAAAACCACTGAATTTTTGTTGTAAAAATATTTGATATCACATTTGTACTGAAATTAATCTGAATTTAAGTTCCGTCCTGAATAAACTATAATTATTACTTTGAAGATAGTAATGATACTAATTGTGATACTTTTAGTATTAATTTACCTTTCTCGTTTAATGTCATATAACATTCTCGCTCTTTTCCAGAAAAAAATGCTTGATATGTCACATTTTAACAGCTTAAACTCTTGCACAAGAGAAGCTGACATATAAAGGAATTAATCTTTTCATTTTTGACAAAGTTAGTAGTAAATACATTTTAACTTTTCTAGGAAATTACTTTACCATTTGAATTACATAGTAATGTATTGCTTAGACAAGTTGTGCTAGGTTGGGGTTTTTTTTCTTTTCAGATAGTCTTTAAAACCAGTCACCATTTTAAAGAATAAAATACTGCGAAAGACACCAGATTGTAAAAGCTTTGCTGCTCCTTCAGAGTGTCTTGGGGCATCCTCTGATGTGTAATTGCTTTTACATCAGTCACAAGAGAGAGACAAGAATGCGTTTTCCTTGAACTTAACAGTTTGGGCAATTTTCTATAATCCAGTAAATACAAATTGTACCCTGATTATCCTTCTAGGTCTGTCAAGCAAATTTTAATGGATGAATGGATGAGTCAAATCTGTGCATACAAATATATAAATGTGCAAAATATGGCCCTAATTACAAGGCACCTGAATTTACAGAAAGTCAGGTAAACAAGGCACCCAGTGTAATGATTATTAATTGTTAATAATGCCTTTGGAGAAATACTCATATTTTTTTGTTGAAAACCTAACAGTTTTTGACAATAAATCACCAGTAGTAAAAGCAAAAGGTAGATTCTCCCTCTTTGCAAGTTACCTTGATATTTGCTTTTATTCTCCAGGCTAATAGACATTAAAGAATATTTTCTGTCTCATAGTCATAATAGCATTTTTTTTTCTGTTGAGATGGTAGATTCTGGTAGTTGCAATTAAGGTCCAGAGCAGAATGATATAATCCAGAAGGAAAAGTTTTTTTCACCCCACCAAATCTGTTTAAGCGAGGCTGCTCAGAGTTCAAAGACACCTGTTTAGTCATCAAAGGGATGTTTTTTCTCCTCTAACTGAAAGCTGTTCAGGATGTTGATGCTCCCACCCTAGATAAGAGTTACATTGTGGCAAGCAGTCTTTTCTTTTTTTTTTTGATTGAGAGGTTTTTTAAAAAAATAAAATCCTTACTGTGAACAAAGTAAAACTACTTTCCTTCCTTTAGTTGTGTAAGTATGTTGAAATTAGCACTTTGGGCAGCAAATGGCTGTGATACAGAGTGACATTCCACCTCTATCCCTCACAGAAAATGTCTAGCATGTGTTGGGGCACTCAAGCTGCAGGTGCTTTGGAAGTCTTTCTCTATATAGCTCATATTAAATAATATGATTTTTTAAATTACAGAATAAGGCCAGCAGTTAAAAAAAATAAGATAAACATGAAAATGTATATAGCTAAAAACAATTAGTACATGATTAAAGATTAGAGAATTTCTTGATAGTATGACATTGATAAATTGTAAGCAAAGGCTAGGTAGTCACTTCTGAGGGATTCTGTCACATAATTTTCTTTCATTGGCAGAAAGTTGAATTAGATGCCTTGTGAACTTCCTTCCATGATTTAATGTAGTCATCAGTTTTGTCCTTCCTAAGTAGCACTGGGATAGCACAAGGGTAGCTTTTTGTTATAGAATTGTATCAGACAGCATGAATAGTAAATGATTTGAAGAAAACAAGCTGTATTTTTCCTTGCTTTGCCTTCATCATTCATTCATCATTCATTAAATCTTTTTGAATTAATCAGAAAACTTTGCAAAGTATCATCTATGAATTCTTGCTCATTTTAGATTCAAATGCAAAATCGGGCAAGTACAAGAACATCTCTGAGCAAATAAAAATGTAGATGCTCTACCACAGGGGTGTCAAACTCAATTTCATTGAGGGCCACATCAGGGTTGTGCTTGACCTTGGGGCGCCAAGGAGGACATGGCCAACTCGACGTCACTCGTGTCGGGAGAGCCTGTGGTGGCCCAAGTGCTGTGCCAGCGAAAACAGAGGTTGGGGAGGCCGTATGCAGCCCTCCCAAGCTCCGTTTTCACTGGCAGACGGTTGCAGAAGGCTGTCACAGCCGAAAACAGAGCTCAGATTTGCTGTATGCAACCCTCCTGAGCTCCATTTTCGCTGGCAGAGGCACTGCGGGCCGGTCCTTTGCTGTTTCCAGGGTGGGCTCATGGAGCAGATCTAAGCACCTGCTGGCCGGATCCAGCCCACCTGCCTTGAGTTTAACATCCCTGCTCTACCAGGAAAAGACTATATAAAGAATGATTATGGCCTGTATAGTTTGATGATTTTTCAAAGGGTGTCTGATTCCATTTTTGTAAGAAACTGTGATTTCCTCTATTTTTAAATTCCACCTATTTAATATGGAGAACAGCTAACTAAATAAAACAAATGTAGTCATTGTTGAATGATCATAATTCTGGGATAGAATCACACTCTTCTCGAAGTAGTAGATACATAATTTGGAAGTAATTCTGATCCAGATCTCTTTCTGATCCAACAGGTATAATTTGTGGCCAGACAGTTTTTTTAATCGGTTTCAGCGTGTTTTATCAGAGGTGTCAAATTCAATTTCATCAAGGGCCACATGAGCATTATGATTGCCCTCAGAGGGCCAGTTGCATGTAAGACTAGGACGGCTCACAGTGGCCAGGTGGGCATGGCTGGGTAGGCATGGATGGGTGGTCACAGCTGGGTCGCCGCAACTTGGTGGGCATGGCTGGGTGGGCATGGCAGCTTCAACACCGCTCACTAGACACGGCTGACTCTGAACGGTGGGTCGAGATGAAACAAGTTGCACCAGCTAACTCAATGTGGGGACAATTTGGTGCCCCACAAGCTCCTTGCCTCCTCAGACTGCTGGCAGCCAAGTACACACACACATAGGTACACACACACACACACACACACACACACACACACACACTGGCCAGCCCCTCACCCGGCCCAGTGGCAATTAGGCCATGGCCCAGTAGTGGACTGCGGCCACTGGTTGGGGACCCCTGCTGTAAGCACCATCAGCTGTTGACTGTTGGTTAGCAGAGTTTGGAAGAGGGCCTTCTCCGCCACGACACACACCCTATGGAACATCATTCCATCTGAGATTAGGTTGTCCACAAAGCCTTTTCACAAGGCCATAAAAACTTGACTTTGTATTCCAGGTTCTGAATACATGAGAGAGCCCTTCTCTTGTCTTTGTTTTGGTCACAGGTCATCTTCGGCTGACGGGCACAGTTGGGAACCACAATTACTGTTGCCAAGCGAGGAGTTGTTAAGCGAATGAACTAATGTTCCGATCTTGTCACAGCAGTTCAGCAAATCACTGAATCATTAAGTGAATCTGGTGCTTCTTAGGTGAATCAGGGTCTCCCCCCCTCCCCATTTACCTTGCTTGCTGGAAGTCAGCTGGGAAGGTACAACAAGATGGTGATCCCATGACCCTAGGACCAGGGATGGGCTTCAAAAACCTCAGCAACAGGTTCGCTGCCCAGTTGGTGGGTGGAAATGGCCATGGTGGGTGTGACCTAGTCGGCCTCCTGCACCATTGGGGGTGGGGAGGCATTTTCGCCTTCCCCGAGGTCCAGCAGCTTTTCTGAAGCCTCTGGGAGAGTGAAAACGTCCTCCTCCCGGCTCCAGACGCTCTAGGGAGGCTGGAAATGGGCAGATTTCCAGCCTTCCCAAACTTCCAGGAGGCCCGTTTTTCTCCCTCCCTGAGCCTCCGTGCGTGCCCTGCACTTACCTACATCCACAACAGGCTGCGTGGAGACTCCTGGGAGGGTCAGGAGGGGTGGAGTGGGTGGAGTGGGCGGGTCCAGCCAGGAATCGGATTTGGTGGTTTGGCAATCCCTGCAGAATCTTCACTAAGGCTCCGCCCGAACTCCCACGAACCCCCAGCAGCCCACCCTTGCCTGGGATGCTGTAACCACTAGTGAGAAGAATGGCAGTTGCCAGGTGACCTGAATTTTGTGCACGTGACCATGAGAATGAAGTCTGATCATGTGACCATGAGGAAGCTGCAATGGGTAAGGGCAAGGACCGATTATATATTACTTTTGTTCAGTGCCTTTGTAAGTTTGAATAGTTGCTAAATGAATGGATATAAGTAGAGGACTACCTGTAATAAATTTTATGAAGCTTCACCGCCCTGGGGTTTTTTAATTTTATATGATGTATTTTATTTGTTTCTATCTATTTGATTACAAGCAGCCCAGAGTCGCTTATGCTGAATGGGGAACTAAATCAGTTTCATAGCCAAAGCCAGACAGACCTGATTGTTCAATATTTATTTATTTATTTTTATTTATTTTTATTCATTCATTCATTCATTCATTCATTCATTCATTCATTCATTCATTCATTCATTCATTCATTTATTTATTTATTTA
>JANHFL010008698.1:218532-231781 GCA_032468155.1 Oxyrhabdium leporinum
TTGCCTCTGACCCTGTTTCCCCCTCCCCCCAGAGTGTGTCACCAGTCACATTCCCCAACGAAGCAATTTCGCGGGTCGTAGAAATCACTCCCTCCAGCCGTTGTGGGTTTCCATGGAGATAGCCTTGGCTTCAGCCGGTCAGGCTGTGTCTTGTTTTGACTGAGGTGTGAATTCCTTGGTGCAGCTGCAAGGCGCGATTCCCATCCCCCTGCCTATGGCAACTTGGGAGCAGATTGGGAAAGCTTCGCGAGTTGACAAATATATTGTTCTAATCATATTTATAAATTTCTCCATACAATCTCAGTGTTGCATCATAAATTGCCAATTTACATTGTCAAAATGCTTTCTGTGCATCTAAAAAGATCAGTGCCATTTGTTTTTCTGAATGTATTTCATAATATTCCAACATATCTAAAATAAACCTTACCTTGTTTTTTATTTGTCTTTTTGGTAGGAATCCATTTTGATCTGGATGAATAAATTCATTTAAAAAACTTTTTAGTCTCTCTGCCATTATTGATGCAAATATTTTATATAGTCCGCATTCAATAATCATATTGGTCTACAATTCTTTACCTGTGTCAGATCTGAGTCTTCTTTTGGAATTAGGGTAATCTTTGCTTCTGTTCAGGTATTTGGTATTTTGGCCTCTAACATTACCTCATTACAAACATCTAACAATGACAGGCTTAACATGTCTTGGAAGTGTTTATAAACCTCTGCTGGTAATCCATCTGGTCCTGGGGTCTTATTATTTTTTTTGCCTTTTTAACGCCTCTGTCAACTCCATCATTGTTATTTTTTTAATTTAACATATTTTTAATATTCTCAGGTACTTTTGGTAGTTTAGCTCTTTCCAGATATTGTATTATTTTTTTCCTCCAAAAAATTTTCTATATCATATAATTTTTCATAAAATTCTTCATTTTTTAAAAAATCTCATTTTGAAACTGTATACATCCTTTCTCATCTTGTAATTTACTTATCAATTTCTTCTCTCTTTCTTTTTTCAATTTATAGGCTTCCCGGTTTGTTGGCATTTTCAAAAAAGTTCTGTTTTGCTCTTTTGATTTGTTGTGCTAGTTCTTCCTTTTCTATTAAGTTCAGTTTGTGTTTTATTATTTCCATTTGATTTTTAAGAGTTTTCTTTTGTGGATCTCTTTGTAGTTCTAGCACAAGTTTTTAAAATTCTCTCAAAATCATTTGATGTTGTTTTTTTCCCTTGTTCTTTCTCGCTCTGTAAGTTATAGCTAATCCCCTAATATATGCTTTGGCTGTATCCCATACATTTTGCAGTGATGTCTCTTCTTTCTTCTTTTCTTTTTTTAAAGAATTCCATTTCTTTTGCTATTGTTTGTATAAATTATTTCTCTTTTAATATAGATTGATTCAATGTCCATCTCAGTTTTTTCTTTACTCCTTTCCAGCTTAACTTTATCGGGTTATGGTCAGCCCAAATATTAGTTTGTATCTCCTGTAAAAATGTTCTTAGTTCGGGTGACATCCATATCATATCAATTCTGGACCATGGTTTATGTCTATTGGAATAAAATATATATTGATTTGTTTTTGGGTTCATTTCTCTCCACATATCCTGTATACAAGTTTCTTCTATCATTTTTAAAAATGCCTTAGGAATTATCTATCTTTCCTTTTTTCCTGTCTTACTGCTCCTATAGTCTAGTTTTGCATCTACAATTACATTAAAATCTGCTACTAAGCAAATATTTTGATAGTCCATTGCCAATATCTTCTTATATAGTTTTTGATAAAATTCTTATTATTATTTGGTGTGTGTATTGCTATCATCAGTATCTGTTACTGGTTCATCACTATTTCCACCATTAAGTTCCTTCCTTCTTCATCTGTATAAATTTGTTTGGAATCTGTTGTTTCCTTGATATATAAAGTTACCCCTCTTTTCTTTTGTTGTACTGATGAAAAATATAATTTCCCAATTTTTTGACATTTTAGTACTTTACAATGCTGTTTTTTTATGTGAATTTCTTGATTAGATCTATTTTCAATTTTTGTAATCATATAAAAAGAAAATTCCTTTTTAAGAGGGAGTTCAATCCATTTATGTTCATTGACAGCATTCCACTTTCCTTCTCCATGTCTTTTACTTATATATGGGTTTTATTCTCCTAGTTGTTCTTGCCTGTCTCTGTTCTTTTGCCCTTGCTCCTTCTTGTTCTGCCTTTTCTGTTTCTCCTTCTTGTCTCAGATTTCTCTCCTCTATTGTTAGTTCCTCCTGTCTTTTATAGTCCACCTGTTCTCTTGCTTCCTTTCCCCTCAGGCAAGGCTATATAGCTATCGTAAAATTCGGTTGTCTTATCTATAGAATCCAGTCGGTATCTTTTACCATCCCAATTAACTAAAATTCCCTCTGGGATCAGCCATCTAAAATTTACTTCTTTTTCAATTAATGTAATAGTCAAAAATTGGTATTTCTTCCTTGAGTTTCTTACCCTCCTAGGAACCTGTTTCAGAACCACAATCTCTTTTCCTCTATATTGTAATGGGTCATCTCTCACCCTTCTCAATATTTTATCTCTTATTGGTTTTTTCACAAATCTCACACGTACCTCTCTAGGGACCTTGTGTCTCCTTGCATAGCTTGAATTGATTCTAAATATTTCATCTATTCTCCCCCCCCCCCCATCTCTTGTTTCCCTCTCTCTAGGGCACCCGCTAACAACTCAATAATCAGTTCAGGAAGATCTTCTTTATCTTCATATGTATTTTGAAATCTTCAAAAATGTGCTGCTTTTTCCATCTCTAAGACTATGACTGTATCCTCCAGATTTTTATTTGTCTGTATCAGTCTTTGGTTTATTTCTTCCATTTTTTGTTCTGCTTCTTCTGATTTGCCCTCTATTTTCTGTATTCTTTGTTCATTTTTTGTTATCATTTGCTGAAATTTCCTAATCTCACATCCATATTATGGATCTGTTCCTTCATTTCCTCCCAGTTGCCTTTCACCTCATTATGATTTCTTCTTGTTTCCTCTTTGTGCGAAGTGATTGCTTCTTGGATTGATTGTAGTACAGATTGTATTTCTTTTTGCAAAGCATTAGTTTTTTTTTCTTGTTGCAACATTGCTTCTACTGATCTTTGATTCGATGGGCTAGATGCTGCAGATGCTGGTGTGGAGGATGATTTTTCCCCCCAATTTTAGTTAGATTTGAAGTGCTCATTTTTGTTCCACCCCTCCACTTTTTTCTCATCAACCTGCTATTTCTTTAATACCCTTTGTCCTCTACAACTAATCTTATAGTTGGTGCAACCATACCATACCATACCATATATCCTATAGTTAATCCAGCAATACACCTTTGGAAATTTATCTCTAAATTTGTATCAGTTTTATATAATCTCCAGTACTGAGTCCATTAAGAAGGACAATTCAAAATAAGCAGTTTTTATAATCTGGGTTCATCATTCAATACCTCATCTAAAATATAAATGTTGTTTCACTCATTTTCTTTCACTTCCCAAATTGTTTTGTCAAACGATGATTGTAATCCAAAGTGGTCCACAGGACTATAGTCTCCCCAGTGCCCAAATAAACAAAAAAGCCAATTCCCTCAGTCACTAAGCAACTCTACAAGTCAAACAATGTTTGTAATCCACAAGAGTCAATAAGTTTCCAAAACAATTCACCTGTCCCCAAACAAACCATAAATGACCTTGCAGCTGTTTCCTTATCTGTTTTCAAACTGCTTTTTCCAAGTTTGCTCCAGCTTGTGCTGTACCTCTTTTTCACCACTAGATATCATTCCAACTCCATCTTCTAGCTTATAGAATGAAACTTAGCTTTTCTTTTATTTAGATAGTTTAAAAATAATCCTGTATATTCCCAAAGTATTTTTAATTATTTTCTGAGTTACTGTGTTATTCCAATCCACTTCTTTGCATTTAATGTTCTTACATTTAGTATTCTGTCTTTTTCTGTGTTTGTCTCTTTAAGCATTTAGATTGCCACTTTCCCTTTCTTGGAAGAGAGAGTAAAATTCCCTTCCTCTTGTCTCTAGAGACTTTCTTTGCTTTAAAAGTAGTTTTCTCCTGGAATAACTTGCCGAGTGGCAGAAAAAGGATAGATAATCTCACCTAGGTCCAGCACGCTGTACATGGGTTGCTAAACATGCCTTTTCTCTCTTCGGCTGTCAGTAGCTTCGGATAGACCACACAAGTATGGCTGTCCTTTCCTCCGCAGGTCTGGAGAGCTTCTTCGGACCGAGTAGGAGGATCACCATCTCCCCACGATCAACGAGGACCCACTCCTTTCTTTGTCACCCCTTCAGGTTAACTTTGACCCCTTGGGGCCACCTGATGGAGTGAAATCAGCCCGTCTTAGAAGGGGCCCTTTCCCTGACTGTCTTGGCACAACATCAACCAGAAGTCTGTTCTTTCACATTTTTAGGGTGGGAAGTTATAAGTTAAACACTGTTGGGGGTTATTTGTATAAGAATCGCCTTGTGGTGAGATGGCCAGCAAACAAACTAAATAAATTAAATTAATCAGGTTTTTACAAATTATTAATTACACCACTGTCACAAATTTTGTTTTAGTTTTCAGCCAAATTTTAGTGCCATGAATTAGGGGATTGGAAAACAGCTACCTTATCTATGTTTGATCTTGCCAAATTAATTATGTTAAATAAATGCTGTATCAATTTTCCGAGGTTCTCTGGAATCAAAATACCAATTTCTGATTTTGGGAGATAAACGTGTTTTAGAGAATGAATGAATGAACGAATGAATGAATGAACGAACGAACGAACGAATGAATGAATGAATGAATGAATGAATGAATGAACTCTAGAATGAATTTTAGAGTTTATATATTTAGCAATTACTATACTTCTATCTCTTTATCATTGTTAATTTGATCAACCAACAAGAGATTGCCTGAATAAATCCAAAGTTATAGAAAATTAATTATGTGCAGGGAGAAGATACCAGATGCCTTGAAGCAGGCAATAGTACAGTTGCTCACAAAAAAATTAGATATTCCTGATTCTGTTGTATGTCTCCGTGAACTCTGCATGAAACAAGAGGTAACCAACTTCTTTTTGCAAATTTGAGTGCCATACACTTCTTTAAAGACTTCAGTTAAGAAAACTAAACATGGCACATACAAAAGAGTCAGTACTTTGTAATATCCCTTTGGGAGAAATAATAGCCATAACTACATACTTTTACTTATTTTTTTTATAGACAAGTAAAATGTTTCTATTCTTGTTCCTATTCTTTCTTGCAATTCTTTTTAGCTCAAAAATATTCTTCGATCTCTTTAGTTACCATGCATGTTTGAGATCTCCCCACACATTTTCAATAATCGAATCTAGGAACTATGAAGTCCATTCCAAAACCTATAACTTTCCTTCTTGTAAATACTTTATGATTTATTTGGATGTCTGTTAGATCATCTTGTTGAAATATCTAATCTCTTTTTGGTTTCAGTTTGTTAGCTAACCAGGATATACTGTATACACTGTGCTCTTCTGGACCCAGAGAGTCTTAACAATGAAAAACTAAACACTAATAGGATACGAGGCCTGGGCATTATGTTATTTGGAATGCCAGCTATTCTAAGGCGAGAATTAGAATTTTTGTAATGCAATGAGTCATAAAGGAAAATATATATTTAGCTCTTATGGAAAGATTTGAATTGAAATTTCTATTGGCTTCGGTTTGCCACTTATCAGAGAAGCCTTTAAATACATTTGAAGTCGTCTTTAGCAAATTGGAGATAGTGACCTGCTTCAAAACTAAAAGTGTGTGTATCTTTGTAGATTGACTAAGATGAAATATATGAATGAATTTCTGTGGTTAACTAATTATCAGTAACACAGAATATGTGTAGAAATAAAAGTATATTACTGACTTTTCACATGAGAATAGTTTCAGCTAGATTCAATCAGAATAGAGCTGGAAGCGATCTTGGGGGTCTTCTAGTCCAACCCCCTGGTCAAGCATGAGACCCTATACCATTTCAGATAGCTGGCTGTCCAGTCTTTTCTTAAAAACTTCCAGTGATGAAGCACTTACAACTTCTGAAGGAAAGGTGTTCCATTGGTTAATTGTCCGCACTGTTAGGAAGTTTCTCCTTAATTCCAGGTTGCTTCTCTCCTTGATTAGTTTCCATCCATTGTTTCTTTTTTTGCCTTCTGGTGTGTTGCAAAATAAGTTGACCCCCTCTTCTTTGTGGCAGCTCCTTAAATACTAGAATACTGCCATCATGTCATCCCAGTCCTTCTTTTCTCTAGATTGGCCATACCCAATTCCTGCAACTGTTTTTCATATGTTTTTGTCTCCAGGCCTTTAATCATCTTAGTTGCTCTTCTTTGCACTTTTCCAAAGTCTCAACATCTTTTTTGTAATGTGGTGACCAAAACTGGGTGCAATATTCCAGGTGTGGCCTTACTAAGGCTTTTTAAAGTGGTACTAATACTTCACATGATTTTGATTCTATGCCTCTGTTTATACAACCAAGAATTGTATTAGTTTTTTTGGCTACTGCCGCACACTGGTAGTTCATGTTTAAGTGATCATCCATGGGACTCCAAAATCCCTCTCACAGTTATTGTTTTTCAGCCAGGTTTTGCCTACTCTCTACTTGTGCCTTTGGTTTTTCCTCCCCAGATGGAGAACTTTGCTTTTCTCAACATTAAATTTAATGTTGTTGGATTGGGGCCCATTGTTCAAATCTGTCAAGATCTCTTTGGATCTTTAGCTAGTCTTCTGGCGTTTTGGCTATTCCTTTCAGCTTAGTATCATCTGCAAATTTAATGAGTTCCCCTTCTATTCCCTCATCTAACTAATTTATGAAGATACTGAAGAGTACTGGCCCTAAGACAGAACATTGTCTGCTTACTTCCCTCCATATCGGCGTAGTACCATTAAGGACTACTCGTTGAATATGGTTTGTCAGCCAGTTACAAATCCATCTGGTGGTGATGCTATCTATCTCTCATTTTTCTAGTTTACCAAGAAGTACTGGTAGGTTGTGGTCTACTTTATCAAATGCCTTGCTGAAGTCTAAGTATTCTATGTCCACAGCATTTCACTGGTCTGCTAATTTAGTCACTTTGTCAAAGAATGAAATAAGATTGGTTTGGCATGATCTGTTTTTAAGAAACCCGTGCTAGCTACTAGTTATAATATTTGTTTCTAGATGTTTACAGATCTGTTCCCCCCTCCTCCCCAGTATATTCCCAGGTATTGATGTTAGACTGGTATAGGGTTTCCTACCTAAGCAGGGGGTTAGAGTAGAAGACCTCCAAGGTCCCTTCCAACTCTGTTATTCTGTTCTGTTCTATTCTATTCTATACTATTCTATTCTACTTGGATTTACTAAATTATTTTATAGATTATAAACTGCCACAAAGCTTGTGTGGTAGGCTATAGAGGTGGGCTATAAATATTTCAAATACACAAAATAATGATTTTTTTTTCTCTTTACCTGCTGCATGTATAGCCAAGGGGATAAACCTCATTGATTCTGAAAAATACCAAATGTTAGTAGTCAGCAACACTTCTGTTTAGAAGAAAGGTATTTAAATAAAAGTGGGATACAAATAACTAACTAACTAACTAACTAACTAAAAACTTAATGTAAATACTACTGGTATATTAACTATTAACACAGTAATTATTTCATTTGTCTATCCCAAAAGGCAACTGGACTTTCTTGTTTTTCTGTGAATGGTGCAGGAGTATGAACAGATTTTCAGAAAAATTGCAGACTACAGGAATCATTTACACTTCAGTTTGAGATATAGAAACCTCCAGGTGGCCTCAACGACTCTCTAAAACAGGGGTGTCAAACTCGATTTCATTGAGGGCCACATCAGGGTTGTGTTGACCTCGGGGGCTGCGTGGGCATGTCCAGGTGGGTGTGGCCAGCTCAATGTCACTTGTGGGTGTGGTGGCCCAGGCGGGACTGGGAGGATCCACTTTTTCTAGTAGTTTGTTTTGCTAGCACTCTGTCAGCGAAAATGGAGTTGGGGGGCCGTATGCACCCCCATGGACTCCATTTTTGGCTGTGATGGCCTCCTGCAGCCCTCTTCCATTGAAAATGGAGCTCGGGGGGGGGCTATGTGCAGCCCTCCCTAGCTCTGTTTTCTCTGGCAGAGGGTTGTAGGAGACTGTTGCAGCTGAAAACGGAGCTCGGGAGGGCCGCACGTGGCTCTCCTGAGCTCCGTTTTTGCTGGAAGAGGCACCGTGATCCGATCCTTTGATGTTTCCAGGGTGGCCCCATGGGCCAGATCTAAGCACCCCATGGGCCTTGAGTTTGACACCCCTGCTCTAAAAGAATGCAAATGACCAGCTATCTGCAAGGAGTATAAATCCTTCCATTCCCCACCATCCAGTCAGAGTTTAAGAAGCTTCTTGGATAAGAAGTGAAACGTCTTCAAAGAAAAACAAGAAAGTCCAGTTGACTCTTGAAAAAGCATCTTTGGGACAGCTATGACCTGGATGACTGAGAATCTCCATAGACATTTCATTTGTCTACATAGAATCCTCTGATATTAAACTAGCTGCTGGCTCCAGTGGTTCTGCATTGTATCCAATGTTGAGTAATTTGTGGATCCTTTAGATATTATACTGCAGGCTATTAACATCTGTTATGACAAATAGTCTCAACTTACAACAGTTCGTTCAGTGACCTTTTGAAGTTACAGTGGCACTGAAAAAAGTGACATGACGTTTTTCACATTTATGATAGCAATAGCAATTGCACTTAGACTTCACCGTGCTTTTACAGCCCTCTCTAAGCGGTTTACAGAGTCAGCATATTAACCCCAACAATCAGGGTCCTCATTTTACTGACTTCGAAAGGATGGAAGGCTGAGTCAACCTTGAGCCTGGTGAGATCATTGCAGCATCCCCATGGTTATGTGATCAAAATTCAGACACTTGGCAGCTTACTCATATTTATGACAGTTGCAGTGCCGTGATGACTTTTTGTGACCTTGTGACAAACAAAGTCAATGGGGAAGCTAGATTCACTTAACAGCCAGGTTACTAACTTAACAACTGCAGTGATTCACTTAACAATTGTGGCAAGAAAGGGCATAAAATGGGGCAAAATTTACTTAATAAATGTTTCGCTTAGCAACAAAAATTTGGGGCTTAATTGTGGTTTTAAGTTGAAGACTACCTGCACTAAAGTTGCTAACTTAAATTAATAAAATTGGAATTCTTTGACATATGGATGGATACCCACTATCCATCTAATATGACGGTAATGGGATAAAGTTGAAATACTTTTAAAGGGAGTTGCACTCCTAAAATATCAGACTTATAGCTGAAAGCTGTACTACTTAGAAACTGACTGTCAGCCTTAACCAGGTAGACTAGGCAGGAAGTTCCAAATCTGAAAGTACAATTTTTTTGCTGTCACCTTTGTATCCCAATAATTTAGGGAGCATACTTCCAGAACATCTTGCTATACAGCTGTGGGTTATACTCCCTCTTATCTGACTGTTCTCTTTTTTGAAAAACATCTTTTTGCCTGGTCTCCCAAAGTCATTCCCACATAACCATTATACTGACTTAACGCCAATTAATATTTGTTTAAGACTAGCAGAAAGGGCATGGTTTTGAATAACTACATTTTGGTTCTCTCAGAAACAAACTCAGGAGCAGTGTGCTGTAAACAAATCTATTAATGAAAACTATCTGGAAGTTGCACTTAATAGGCTACTAGCTGGGATCATTCATGGAAATATTTCTCATCGTGGCTAAAGAGCAACATTGGTTTCTGCTTCATTTCTGGCATAATTCATGGGATTCTGATGTTTTCTCCACAATCTACCCATATATTGTGATATTCCTCAGACCATTTAGTCTAAATCTGGTGGTTTTGGGGGAAAAATTGTTCTCGCTATGATGTTTCGCTTATTCTGGAAAAGATCTTTTTGTACAGCTAGTCTTGACTTATGACCAAAATTGAGTCTGGAATTATGGTAGTAAATCATTACCATCAAAGGCAAGGCATTATGTGATCGAACCCAACTTTTTGGCATTTTTTGCAGTGGTTGTTAACTAAACACCATGGATAAGCAGATGCAATCATCATTAAGCAAATGTTGAGGTTGTTAAGCAAATCCATTTTACCCATATTTTGCCAGAAACTAGAAGCAAACACGGGAAATTTGCACAACATATCAAAACGCCACTTCAGGACACTGCAAATGGCTGTAAAGATAAGCCAGTTGCCAAGCACTCAAAATGCCATCAAATGATCCTGGTGTGGTTGTGTGTGTGTGTGTGTGTGTGTGTGTGTGTGTGTGTGTGTGTGTGTGTGCAGCTTTTGTAACTTCAGACTTCAAAATTGGGTCATAAGTAGCTTTTGGAAGGGCTTAGTGTAACTTCAAATAGTTGCTAAGCAACCAGTCGTAAGTTGAGGACTACCTGTAATTTTCAGCCTCTTCTCCCCAGTTGCTGTGATTGTTAGAAGGATTGTATATTATTGTGTTTAATGCTATTCTATTGTGATTGTTAACCTTTCTGCAAATTATTAATTAAAAATATAAAGATAAATGTATTTTTATTTATTTACAGTATATTACAGAAGTGAGTACACTCCCTCACATTTTATAAATATTTAAGTATATCTTTTCATGTGACAACACTAAAGAAATGACACTTGGCTACAATGTAAAGTAGTGTGTATACAGCTTGTATAACAGTATAAATATACTGTCCCCTCAAAATAACACAACGATAACACCAAATTTAACACACCTGCTCCCCCTTTACACCTGAGACCTTGTACCACTAATGAGTCACATGACACCAGGGAGGGAAAATAGCTACTTGGGCGCCATTTGGACATAATCACTTAGCGGTTTACTCACTTTTGTTGCCAGCAGTTTACACATTAATGGTTGTGTGTTGCGTTATTTTGAGAGGACAGCACATTTACACTGTTACACTGTCACTACTTTACATTGTGGCCAAGTGTCATTTCTTCAGTGTTGTCACATGAAAAGATATACTTAAATATTTACAAAATGTGAGGGGGTGTACTCACTTTTGTGATATACTGTATTGGTATCCCACCTTCATTATTTTTTTTTACAAATAGCTCAAAGCAGCAAATATATCCATCAAACCTTCCTCCTCCTTGATTTCCCAAAGTCATCCACCTGACTTTCATCTCTAAGGTGGGAATTCAAGGTCTCCACTTTCAAACACTAGACCAAACTGGCTCTAAAATAAATTTGTAAATAAAATAAATTCCTTTCTGTACCTTAAATAATAAAAATGCATCTAGTAAGAAGTGCAAAAAGCAGATTCATTGTGCCTTTTCCTGAATTTATATATCAATACATTTTCCGCTGTGCTATCTTCCTTCAGCAGTACTACCATCTTTCTCTGTGCTTGCTCAAGTTTGATACATCAAAGTCTAGAGACATGTGAATATGAATTCTGGTCATTTTATTTTGTTCTATGCTACCTGATACTGAGTAGATGAAGTTAAAATATGTTTTTCTGTATTTTTAAAATAACATTTCTTACTTGCTTGAGCCTTTTTCAGACTGTTTGGCTTTTCCTTTTAAGTATATCAGATGAATATCAGATCACATAGATCTGGTGTAAAAGTAAGGAAACTGGACTAGAATCAGGAAGATGCACTTATGAAAGTTAGTTGAGTTTTCTTGAGACAGTCACTAACCTTCAGCCTTGGGAAGGAAGAGAAAGTATAATGTATGTTGTCTTGAATTCCTTGGAGAAAAGTGTAATCTAAAACTACATAAGAGCAACAAGAGTAACCATGACAATGTAACTGTGAAAAAGAGAATCTTTTGCTACCTTATATGTAATTGTTAATGGGTTTTGCATAGTTACGTTTGAAGACATTTGTTAAAACTGAGATTCACACCATCAAATTATAAAGGTCATGATAAAGCATTTCACATTTTATGTTTAGACCTTTGAAAGAACATGGGTCCCTGAGTGGGACATACTTCTTGAATTCCAAATGTTTCAATATTTCATAAATTAATATAGTATACAAATGCCATCAGATAATTCTTACTTTCATTAAGTTTTGTTTTGATAAAACTAAGTCTCTAGTATTTTCCAAGTTGGATTAATGGATTAAACATTTCTAATCTGTAAAAGTATCCCAGATGAGTCAGGTGGTATGGAAAAATTTAAAATAGCTAGCAGTACATAGTTACAATTTGTTCATGTACTTTTTAATTTCATTTAATGAAGAAATACAGTATCTCTCTATTCTCTAGGAACAAGGAGACTGTACTTGTTACTTCGGAACTGTTTCTTTATCTATCTGCAAATTTAATGGTTTAATTGATCAAAGTTCGTTATGCTTTTTAAAGTCAGACAACAGATCTTTAAAAACTAGCTATTCATATATGTAAACGTAAGTTTAGATTTATAGATTGTGTAGTGCTAGAACAGAATTCTATTTAGTTACATACTTCTTTTCCAATGCATTCACTGATGCATATGTCTGCATAGCTCATTCTCCCATACTGATGCATACTCAGTCTTTGTTCAGTCCATTGCAAGCAAAGTTACTTGATTGTTCTCTACCTGCTTAAACCCTTTCTTTCCTGAAAGATTATGGTCTGCTTGATGGGTTATATTTTGGAACAACATGAGAAGTGGTATTGGAAATTGCAAATCCATATTTTCCAGAGAAATCTCTATTGGTTCAAAAGCCACACATGAATACAGTAGGTCTCATTTGCAGAAAGACTGGATCTAACCAATATATCATCTTTCAAGATATAATGCTACCTTATACCAACTGATCAAGTAGACTCCACTCCATGAGAATTTATTGCATAAGTTCAATAATTGTTAATGTATTATAAGGCATTCAATTAGAATAGTATTTGTAATCTTCTGGTACATAACACATGTCAAAAAGCATGGACAAAATGTTTTATTGAAATTTATAGAATAATTGCAGACAAGAGAAGTGGACTTGATTCATAATGTCTCTGTAACATTATGTAATACAATTATTTTACATTGTCCATATTATATGCATTCAGGCTTGGGTGGAGAAAATGTAAATACCATATTTTTCAGTGTATAAGACGCACCTTTCCCCCCCTCGAAAGTGAGTGGAAATGTCTGTTCGTCTTATACAGTGAATGTTGCTGAAGCCCTGCCCACCCATCGGCCTCTGCCTCCCAGCAATTTGCCTCTTTGCAGCAAACAGCCTGGTCAGCTTCAGCACAGCCTGATTAGCACAA
>JANHFL010008698.1:246455-262829 GCA_032468155.1 Oxyrhabdium leporinum
AATTTTGGTCACCATACTACAAAAAAGATGTTGAGACTTTGGAAAAAGTTCAAAGAAGAGCAACTAAGATGATCAAAGGCCTGGAGACTAAACCATATGAAGAATGGCTGCAGGTTTTGGGTTTCGCTAGTCTACAGCAAAGAAGAATAAGGGTGACATGATAGCATTATTCCAGTATTTGAGGGCTGCCACAAAGAAGAGGGGGTCAAATTATTCTCCAAAACACCAGAGGACAGGACAAGAAACAGTGGTTGGAAACTAATCAGAGAAGCAATCTGGAATTAAGGAGAAATTTCCTAACAGTCAGGACAATTAACCAGTGGAACAGCTTGCCTTCGGAAATTGTGGGCACTCCATCACTGGAGGTTTTTAAGAGGAGACTGGACAGTCACTTATCTGAAATGGTATACATTCTCCTGCTTGACTAGAAGACCTCCAAGGTCCCTTCCAACTCCTATTCTGTTCTGTTCTTTTACATATTATTATGGTAGCAATGTAAGGATTCATATTCTATTTTTGCACATTGTAAAAATTATTTATGAAGAGGTTGTCAGTATCTTATTTTTCAGACTGTAGGCAAAGTTGTCCTCAGCATAGCTGCTGTTTCAGGTCCTCGTTTTAATCCTACCAGCAACAGACATTTTGGGTGGGAACGTCTCATCTAGTATAACATCTACAGAGAAAGTAAAGAAACGTGAGCTTCAACTAATGTTTCAATTTGAATGTCTTTGAAAATAAAATGTTTCACTCAGGGTGACATGGGTTGTTTCAATCATTCTGTAAATGTTTCAAGTTTAAAGCTGGCTTTATTAATTAAAATTAGACTTTTTTCATGCCTTCCCTACTATTGCTCCCCAAATGGATTTGATTGCTGAGTTGATTGATTATATATCAACAAATTGGGATTAACTCCTATTGACTGCATGGATATTCCAAGATTCTCAAATATCTCTTATCTGATGCATCAAGTCTTTCAGTGGTGCTTCTGGTTGGCTACTTTTTCTCTTTTCTTCCACCTTTCCTACCAGATTTCTCTAGATTTTCACATAATGTGTCTGAAGTATGATCATTTGAACCTGGTCATTTGTACCTCAAGGGAAAATTCGGGGTTAATTTGTTCATTGATCAAATCTTGGCTGTCCATTCTCAAGAGTCTTCTCTAATATTACCAGCATTCAAAACTATCATTTTTGTATCCTACTTCTTCTAAGTTCAACCTTTGTTTCCAAAGTGTGTCCCAGCATCTGAATATCCTTTCTAATGTGTTCATTGCTGCTTTACAAAGTGGTAGTTTGTGCCCTATTTCTTCACTATTTGTTCCTTTACTGTTGAAAGTCAATCGCAAAAGGCAGAAGCTATCCACTACTTCACTGTCTTCATTGTCAGTTCTAAGGCTGGATGTTGTGCTTGTCATCATTTGGTCTTCATTATTCTTAATCGTAAGTTAGTATTCCCCAAATGTAGTATCAAGACAATTGGACAACAAACCATATGATTGGCATTAAGGGAAAATTGTCCCAGCTGTAAGCTGTTAGAACAGTTGAAGTACCATGGTATAAAATATACTCTTTTTTAGTCTGTTATTGGGCTAGAACTCTGGAACTATTTTTTATTTAAAATTCATTCAATACTGTAAAGAATTGATTTATTTTATTTACTAACACTCTGTTCATTTGGGATTCATTGGTTCTACTATTAAGGGAGAGTATGAATAGATAATTCCTCTATCACTTTCCTTTACCATACATACCAATGATGGATGATTTGGTATAGTCTAGCATTTATTTATTTGGTCATAAAGTCTATTCTCTTTTTCTCCTATAATTCAAGAGAATTAGAATTCATTAAAGCCCTGCATTTTAATAATTGCAAAATCTGCAAAATGTATCAGAAAACTTGCTAAAAATCCAGAAAAAAAGACTTACAAATTATAGTTAGGTATGTAATACAAACTGAACCTGTAAGGAAGGGGGAAATGATGTTTGGGCATAGCAAAAGAAAAACCACTATATAGAAAATAAATAATTTCTATTCTACTTTCTTTCTTCTGAATACAAAATATTTTAATTGTTACAGCAGCATATCCCCAATATAAGGCTCATGATATATCCAACCCTTTTTGGTTTAGCACTGATTGAAAATAGCTCTCCATTGTATTAGGTATATAAAATAAATCATTATGAACTAACCTCTTGACTATCCATTGACCAGGGTCCCACTATGTCTTAATGTATTCTGTTTGTTATGCTGTAGCACATTGTGTGAATCTAGTCAACTGTGACTTAATAAAACCATATTAATTAAACTATTAAAGAATCCGATTACTTTAGAAGCTGCAGAACAATTCTTCAGCCAGAAAATACAAGCTAGAAAGTAAATAAATACTCAAAATAAGGTAATTTCATAAATAGAACCAAATTTCATGTTCAATTGGACACCTAATTAAAATTAAAGAAGTTACTACCGATAGCTCAGTGCTTATAACTGTAGTTAAGTACCCATGTATGCTGAATACACATACCGTATTTTTCGGAATATAAGACGCTCCACAGTATAAGATGCACTTAGCTTTTGGGGAGGAAAACAAGAAAAAGAAATCTGGCTCTGCCTCCCAGCAATTTGCCTCCTTGCAGCAAGTAGCCTGTTTCAGCTTCAGCACAGCCTGATTTAGCATGAGCAGCTGATTGTCGGTTGGATCGGCCTCCGTACGTTCAGTTGTTTCAGGCTGCAGGGATTGTCATCGCCTATTGCCGCCTCTGCGTGCCCCATTTTCAGCCTGTTCCGATCCCTGTCACCAGGAATAGGCCAAAAACAGGGCACACGGAGGCTGAAAACAGGATGCGGAGGGTGAAAATGGGGCGGCAGTAGGTGATGGCAATCCCTGCAGCCTGAAACAGCTGATCGCCAGGAGGCCGATCCAACCGACAGTCGGCTGCTTGTGCTAATCAGGCTGTGCTGAAGCTGACCAGGCTGTTTGCTGTTTGCTGCAAGGAGGAAAATTGCTGGGAGGCAGAGGTCGAAGGGTGGGGGCCGGCAGGTGAGCGGGGCTTCGGCAACATTCGCTGTATAAGACGCACAGACATTTTCACCCACTTTTTTTTTCGGGGGGGGGAAGTGCATCTTACTGAAAAATATGGTATATACTGAAAATTGTTTCTATACATCCTATAGAATCTTAAATGAGGTGAGATGAGGAATTATATTATTCTTGATGTAAAATTTGTCTAATCTATTAAGTAATTAATTGTGAGACCAGTAGCATATACCAAGTAAACCTAGCCACAACTAGGCCAAGTTTTTACTGTTTGATAGACAGTAAACAACATTACATAACTAAATGTATGATGGTGGTTATCAAACTAAGGACTTTAATAAATTAAGTAGTTAGTAAATTTAGTAAGTTAGTAAATTAAAAGAATGGGCTGAAAAGCCATTAAAAACTGGCTCCCTCCCCCGCCCCGCCGCAGCGAGGCACTGAGATAGCAAAGTTGGATCCCTGGGAACTCTGCAGTTGAATAGATATTGTTGATTGAGTGCCAAGTTTTCCTTGTTTACTTTTTGGATTACTCTAGTTTTTCTATTGCTGTTAGCCGCCCACAGTTGTGTCTCACAAAATGAGTAGTTATAGAAATGTTTTAAATAAATACAGTTCTTCATTTATTTATTAGTAACATTGGCATATACTCTTATCTGTGCAACTCTAGCTGGCTTACAATGTGCATTCTAAAAACGAACATAAAAAAGTACAGTATTTCATTAACTAAAATAACTAACTTATGAAAAACTGTTGCTGACTAATTAAAAACTTTCTGACTGAAAACATCTTGGAAAAGAAAGTCTCACCAGTTTTTTAAAAGAAAGGAAGTTGGGAACTAATAAGTTTTCGCAGCTATGCTAATTCAGAGAGGGTGTCGCCACTGAGAATATGATTCTACAAACCCAATCCCCCCCAGCCTCCCATGAGATAGGCACCCAAAGCACACTTTACTGAGTATAATAAACTTCATTACAGTAGCACCATTAATGTATTAACTAGTCCACTTAATCTTTTCTGCTAATTCTACAAATAACAGAGATGTATCATTACATCCTGTTAAGCAATGTTTTTAAAAAAGGAACAGTAGAATACAGAAGATGAGTGATTTCAATGATACTTGGAAGAAGTGTGGGTTGCATAAAGAGAGAATTTGAAGGAAAAATCACAGAGAAATAAGCTGCAGCTGCAGCTTTCAGTACAATGAATGCACAGTAGCTTGGTATACATTTTCTATAATAGCTCATTAACAGAAATGTTTATTTCAAGGATTTTCAAACTTAGTGAAACTTAGTAATAATTTCTCTCTTTAACAAATTTTAAAACTAGTATAACTATGAAGCATATAATAAAAATGCAAAGATACTTATTTTAACATTTTTGTAATGTTTTGTCCTTAAGACAAACTATGAAATACAAAAGTGTATTTTATTAATACTTAATGTGTACTTCGGTGGCTTAGCACTGTGAAGCCTGGATTGTCTGTTTGAAATACTCTGACATCACTGGTATACTTATTTAGGTCATCCAATCCTGTAAAATCCACATAGATTCTACAGTTTTTGCTAGCCCTGTGTTTACCTACTTTATCTACGTTAGTGTCACTGAGGATGGCATTACTTTTATACATACCCTTATCACTACTAATCTTCAGTGCCAGAAGTATAGGAAATTTCTTTGCAAATTATTTGTAAATATAATTGGCAGTGATGTGTGTTCAATTTTAAAAAAAAAAATAATTCTGTCTTTTCTTTTTCTTCTGTATAGCTATGGAATGTGTGCATATAGCATTATTTGCATAATTATTCCGCAAATGCATGTATTCCTAGTATAAAAAAACCATTTGCATTCACAAGATTACTAATACTAATTCAATTAAATAGTAGAATTGCATTATTAGAAAAGATGCTTTTCTCTAGATTCACGTTTTGCGGTAATATTAAAGGCTAATAACTATGTTAGTGGTGTTAGTTGAGTGGATCACTTGACAAAATTGTATCTTAATTTTAAGTACATTGTTGAATCTCTAAGTATTAGCTAGAAGGAAAAGGTAAGACCTTGTACCTGTTATTCTTACTTTTATGCTCTCTGAACTTTATTTATTTGATACACTATACACTAAGAAATAAAAAATAAAATATTTAAAATTGCAACATTTAAGCTAGATTCTGTGTTGGGGACATTTAGTATTTATTTTCTTTGATTCTGGAACTATTGATCTGAATTATTCTGACTAATATCACCACCCAACAAGGGCAGCCCAACATGCTGTGTTGTTTTGTAATTGCATTCATCTAGGGTTTTCTGCCCCTGCCTATTTTTTCTTCAACCTAAGTAAATAGCTTAAACCCAGTACCATATCTAGTAGTTAACCTCAGAAAGATAAACCCTACAAAAACAAATTTTACCAGATTATACCCTTTCAAAAAGCCTTTCTTGATACCAAAAACATATCTTTAAATAGTATTTAAAATTTATACAGATCACACAATAGCAAAAGAAAGGCTTAATGAAAAAGAAGTTATGTTGAAAAGACACAGGGTGAAGAAAGGATCAATAGTTAGAGCTGTCCAAAATTGTGCTGCCCCACACACTCACATATATACGTAAGTGTGGTTTAGAAGTTTATTAATGTTCACCAGCAATTTCCTTCACCCAGCCTCAGAACTGTCCCAAATAAATCCAGCCACAAGCAGGCCAAGGTTAGTAGTCCAGAAGGCAATGGTCAGTAGTCCATCAAACAATGGAAAGTTGCTCCAGCAAATAAGTCCACCAAGCAAACTTAAAGCCACAGTGATGCAGTGGTTAGAGTGCAGTACCTTCCATCTTTCCAAGGTGGGTAAAATGAGGACCCAAATTGTTGGGGGCAATATGCTCTGTAAATCGCTTAGAGAGGGCTGTAAAGCGGTATATAAGTCTAAGTGCTATTGCTATTGCTATTAAATCCACCAGGCCAAACTGAAATGCACCCACAAGAGCTCACTTGGCAAAAGAAGTCAGAGTCTTCAAGGTACAAAGACAAGCAGGAAGCACAAGGAGCACACAGCCAGAAACCAAACACATTGTTCACAGCACCTCCCTCTGCCTGCTGTGATAAATAGCTTTCAGGTGCAGCTCATGAAGATGGGCGGGGCCTTCTCCCAAGTAATCTGGCAGATCTCTTTGCTCTTGTTTTTTCTCTGCCCTGCATGCCCTCAAATCCACCATGGAAGGCAGCTTTTCCTCCTCTTCATTGACTGTCCGCCCCTGCAAGCTTTCCCCAGCCAAAGCCTCCTGTAAATCTCTTGGCTGGCCATTCAGAGTTATTAATTAACATAGTTTCTGATGTGCCAGGAATGAGCTCATCCTCCCTTGAGCTGACCTCCAAGGAAGAATGTGAGGAGTCATCCAAGGGAACATCATAAAAATATGTTTGAAGAAAATCAAGCAATTTGCTTTGCGTATTTGCAAACTAAATCAAATCCTAATTCCACTTTTAGCTGTAGTTACTCACTGCTCCTGAGAATCTCTGTGAGGTGGGGTTTTTTAATATATATATCCTAGGTCTTGGAAGATTTCACTCACAACTTGGGTAGATTCTTTTTCAAGGAAACCCAGCTGCTATTCTGTGGGGAGATTAAGAAAAAAAAACCCTCTAGCAAAGTTTTTCTTCAGTATCTTAACTCCAAGAGAGTTAATCCTTTATTATAGGTAGAAGGATTAGTGTAGCCAGTCATTTGTCGATGTAATTCTGATCTAATATGTCTTTTTAGAGTTTGTATAGCTAAAAGTTACATTTATAAGTAGTCTTCAACTTACAACCATAGAGCTGCATCAGGCCTCCCAAGACATGTATCCACCTGATTGTTTGGAGCTGAAAACCTTTGGCATACAGCTACTTTGCTTTGAAGGCTGGCTGAAAGAACTGCCTGCCAAGGGATTTCAATTCCATGCCTGCTGAACGGCAATTGGAAGTGATGGGATTGTGATCGTTGAGTGAAACAGTCCTATGATATCTTGCTTAATGGCCAAGATTCTGGTCCCAATTGTGATCTTACACTGAGACTTCTTCATATTGTTGGCAATTTAATATGGTATATTTGATCTTCATAGATGGGCTAAATAGATAAGAACAGATATGAATTTTATTTGAAAATGTATTTACATTTTCTCCAAATGCACTCCCTTCAGGATCGCATGAGAAATAGCTGAGTGTGCAGTCCTTTTGTTTTGTTGCCTGCAGACAAAATAGTCATATGTCAAAGAGACCTGATCAGAAGTAGTCAAGTAATCTAAATGTAGAATGAAATCATTGACAATTTTGCAAAAATTAATACCCCGCATTTGTAACAGATCCTTATTTAATTTCATCTCAACAGATGCTA
This sequence comes from Oxyrhabdium leporinum, assembly GCA_032468155.1. Lineage (NCBI taxonomy): Eukaryota > Metazoa > Chordata > Lepidosauria > Squamata > Cyclocoridae > Oxyrhabdium > Oxyrhabdium leporinum. The sequence continues at coordinate 253,854 of JANHFL010008698.1, forward strand.
ACTACAGGTAGTCCTCAACTTACAATTGCAGCGTCCCCATAGTGAGATGATCAAAATTCAACCATTTGACAACTTATTTATTTACTAAATGTTTATAGCCACCCATTTCAGTCAATGCTCTTTATGATGCTTCTGACAAGCAAAATCAGTATAGGAAGCTGGATTTGCTTAATGACTGCATTATTCCCTTAACAATTGCAGTGATTCACTTATAAGCTGCGGCAAAAAAGGTTGTAAAATCGGATATTACTTAAGTTATTATTATAAATTATTATTACTTAATAATTACTTAATTAGCAACAGAAATTTTGGTCTCAGTTGTGATTGTAAGTCAAGGACTACCTATAGTATGTTGTTATAAATTGGTATTCACTCTTAAGGTTTTGTTTAAAATAAAGTAATCTTACGTTTTCTGCATTTTTCAGGCTGAGGGATGGGAAAAGATAGAGGAACATAGAACACAGAGATGTTTGCTGAAACACCAAGTCATTCTGCACACTGTAGAAAAATGTCTCTTTTTAGAGAGACAATTTCCTGACAACTTAAATTGTTTCAAAAGAATTTGTCCTAAATTGTCTGCTTGATGGATGTGCAGAATTAGATGATAATGTGAGTCACCATTCTTTCTAATCAAATTACCAAAAGACTTCTTGTAAAAGTAAGTCTCTCTCTAGCCGTTGATTAATGAAGTGGTGCCTCTGTTTTATATTAGAATTAATTGAAGTAATACAAATAAGTTGTCTTTCTTGCCTGCAGAAATTATCTTCTTTACAAAACAATTTAATAGATTTGGCAAACTATCTTTTTTCCCCCCTATCTCTTTTTATAGTTCATAACATGAAATAGAAGGAAAAGAATTGGGGGCAGGGAAAGAAAACAAATTATTGAGGGGACCGTTACCATTTTAATACATATAATGAATATGTTATGTAAATGATGTGCAGTACGCAATCATGCCCTAACAAATCTGTAAACTGGTTAGTTACTTTATTCATGTATATTAATGAGTGGTTTTCATGTCTTATTCTATTGTTATATGCATATTTCAAAATAGTAAAAATCACTCTGAATCTGCAAAATATGATGTCTAAAATATTGAAGAGAAAAATATTGAAGAGAAAAAAGGACAGAATGTTTACAAAGTAGTGAATGTCATGCTTTTTTCCTCCAACACAGTGTAGCCAAGCCTAATAAGGAATATTATAGCGACCAGACTGTTGTTCATCTTTCAGTATGCACAAAAGGACTTGTTTTTTTTTCTTTATCTTTGAAGAATGTAATTGTTAACTGTATCCACTTATTTGTTTGTATACTTTATGTATATAAGCTAATAACTATGTATGATTTTTGTATGATATATATGTGTGTGTGCATTTGTGTGTGTGTGCTCATGTACCAGTTTTGTAAATAATTTTATATTAATGTGTCACAGATATAAAATATTGGCTAATACAGGGAATGGAAATGCCTCTGCTATTTCTGTTAACTTGTAACATAAAAATTAATCCATACTCAATGCTGAAGCTCAATTTTTTAAAATTGATTTTTAATTAGTGCAAGCAACAGGTTTATTTCAGACTACTTTAAACAGCTTTAAAGCAATACCAAAGGAAGAATTTAAGTCCCCTCCCCCCAAATAATCAAAGGAAATGATTCAGACAAAGAAAAATAAAAATATTCTTTAGTTTTCTGATTCCATGAAAGCTGAATAAAAACATTTATAACATTTCCGGTAAAAATTCTGTTAAAATCTATTATTCATAAACTTACCTGTATCAAATTTATCCGTAATTTTTTAAAAGATAGTTTTTTTTCTCTCGACAAGGTTCTGTTCCTTGACTGGTATACCCACACATAGAAATGTCTTAATCTTCCTTAATTGTCTTTGACATTTAAAATCTCTACAGCTTTTTGTTTTCTATTTATTACTAATTGCAAAATATGCTAGGTAACAACAGGGCAGAAGGTGTTGGTATAATTAAAAATATATGTGTGTGCATAACTTAAAAAAAAAATCTTACCCATTTAGGAAGTGACTTTCAATTAGCCTCTCTGATAATATCAGGTCACTATACTCGATAGCTGATGCTTTATTCCTGCATTTGGGTTGTCAGTCGCTTGCTTCAGTTGGCTGGCAAAGGTGGTTGTATATCCATTACGAGCAACATAGCACTTTGCATTTCTGAATTGACAAGCAGCTATATTGACCTAGTGCTTATTATGGGTCAACAGCTGTGTTAACCAACGGAAGGACTGAGGGGCAATTAAAATGAATTGGCAAAAATATATCTTCCTAATTTACTCCAATTTGTTATTTATGCTAACATTGTATGGCTTCTATAGTGACACTAAACAGAATGGATCCAATAATGGCAATTAACATAAAAATATAATGGCTAATCAAATTGACAGCAACTGTTTCTCATCATCTCGACATACAATACATTATCAAAACAAACTATTATGAAGGAGGTAATTTCAGTGTTCTATTCAACCTGCTGCCTGTGTGCAGTCAGGAAGATGTGTACCAGCAATTACTGCTGAATCCCAAAAACTAAACAAATAACTTAATCACTGACGTCCTCTTTTTTCCCCTTCTTCAGGAAGCAGTAATCACGATTTACTAAAAATAAGTGGTATATAATAATATAATGATGATGTATTTCATAGAATAGCTAATAAGGAACAAAATATAAGATTTTTAAAATGCAATTTCTTGATTGGGGCTTTTTACTATATAATATTTTTAACATTGATGTTGTTAATAGATCATAGACTATTTATTCAGAATGTTGACTATTTAAAATAAGAGGAATTTTCAATGTGACAAAACAGCCTATTTTTACTAACTAACATTCTTGATATAACTATAGAGCTGTAAGTGAAATTCCAGTGTGTAATATTCTTGGAAAAGGTTGCAAAATGTGGATTTGAAACTGTATAAGTAATCATATTCTACAATTTTATTCTATTCCACTGCCAACCTGCATTTTAAGTTTTTCAGATGCTAATATAACTTTGCTATTCTGTGTTGTTCCTTAAATATATATCTTCCTTTTACTCCCAGTTGCTCTCTACAAAATCTCAATCCTTTATATTTATTCTAGAGATACTAGCAAATTCAAAATGTTAAGAAATATAAAGTGACCAAGGATATTCAATTATTTTAATGGCAATCTGTTGATTTGAATTCAGGTTCAAATCATATCCATTTCAGAGTACTAGCTGTTGATTCAGTCAGGTAACCAAGTATTTCCCATGTTTAAATGTCATTTTAATTGAACAGCTATTCAAAATCTTGCATTTATTGTTCTCACTATGCTTTTTATATCTAGTTACTTTACTTTTATGACTAATTGGCTGGTTTGACTAATGAGGAGCACTCACTGTTGCAGTATTTTATTAGAGGCTCCATTGCTAACACAAGTTAATGGCCTAATTTCCTACATTATCTATCTGGATTCTATTTCATTGTAATCCCATTTTATAAGGAGACAGGGAATTGGTCATTAAACCACAAATGATACAAGTTCACTGCTGAAAGAAAAATCATGCAAGGTGGTACACCATCAATTAGTGTCCAGTCTTACTTTAGATAAGCTGTCTGAATTGGCTGCTGACAGAATGCCAAAGAAATTAACACGATGCCCTAGTTACTTGTTATTTTCAATAGGGCTTCAATATTGTTTTAAATACTGAAGTTATCCTGATTTTGTCCGTCAAGAATGTGTCACCAATCAGTCTTACTGGATACTTGTAGATCAGTGTTTCTCAACCTTTTCTTCACCATGGACCCCCTTTAAATACCTTTTGTGGCTATTGACCATGGCCACAGACCATCAAGACATAACTCAAAATTTAACTCAATATTTCTTCAAGCCTTCATGGACCCCCGTGTGATGTCATCGTGGACGTGGTCCCCCAGCGGTCTGCAGACTACAGATTGAGAACCACTGTTGTAGATCATACTGTTTGAAGGAAGGGAAAAAAAGCTTAGTTCCACTTTTGTCCTTCTATGCATGCTTTATACATTACTTTGTCAGTAACTCAATCCTATTTCCCTTTTTCCTGAGCTCAACAGATACAAGTACTGTATTCTTTTTTTGGAGAAAATTGTTCTAATATCATAATATTTTTCATTGTTGCTGGGTGGGCATGGCCATGGTAGCCTTGGCCTAGTCGGCCTCCTGCACCACAGTGAAGGGGGCATTTTCTCCCTCCCTGGGCTCCGGAGGCTTTCCTTGAGCCTCCGGGAGGGCGAAGACAGCCTCCCCAGACTCAGGAAGCTCTCTGGAGACCAGAAACGGACCCATTTCCAGCCTTCCTGAACTTCCAGGAGGCCCGTTTTTCACCTTCTCCACAATCTGGAGGCTTTCCTTGAGCCTCTGGGAGGGCTAAAACGGCCACCCCAGACTCCGGAGGCTCTCTGGAGGCCAGAAACGGGCCCGTTTCCGGCCTTCCTGAACTTCCAGGAGGAACATTTTTTGCCTTCCCCGGGCTCCGGAGGTTTTCCTTGAGCCTCCGGCAGGGCGGAAACGGCCTCCCCAGGCTCTGAAGGCCGGAAACGGGCCTGTTTCCAGCGTTCTGGAGCCTCCGGGAGGCCCATTTTTCGCCCTCCCTGAGCCTCTGCGCAGGCCCTATAGTTACCTGGGATCCAAAACAGACCACGTGGGGACTCTGGGGACGGGTGGGCAGGGTCACCCAGGAGTGGGATTTGGCGGTTCACTGAACTGCGCCAAATCTTCGCTACGGGTTCGCCTGGACCCATGCGAACCCGTGAATGGAATGGAATGAAGTGGAATTTGGAGGTTTCTAGTCCAGCCCCCGCCTCAAGCAGGAGAACCTATACCAGTAGCAGTGCTATTGCTATATAAAGGTGTTACAGGGTATTATAATGGTCCAGTTATGATTAGATGAGCATATAATTTTGTTTGTTTGTTTATTCCATTTGTAATGTTGCCCAACTCAATCAACTAACTGGATGGCTTGTTCTCAAATTATAAAAAATTGAAACAATTTAAAGACATTAAAACAATAAAAACAAAATAAATAAGTATAAATATAAACAATAACGAAAGAGAATAAAGTAGAGTATGATAGGACAGGACAGGACAAAATAGAATAAAATAGAATATGTTATTGGCCAAGTAGCTCTTAGAGTACATGCAAAACAACAAAATAATCATAATAATGATACCAATAAGAGAAGGTAGTGGAACAGATGAGGATAAAAATAATACAGCCATACTACATGGGTAAATATACTTAGACATAAGACAGTACTGTGGGAATTAGATGTTCAGCAGAGTGATGGCACAAGGGAAAAAAAATTGTCTTGTGTCTAGTTGTTTTGGCATGCAATGCCCTGTAGCGGCATCTTGAGGGAAGGAATTGAAACAGTTTATGTCCTGTGAGTGGTCTGTAGATATTTTCTCAGCCCTCTTTCTGACCAGTGTAGTATACACATCCTCAATGAAAGGCAGCTGGTTGCAATAGTTTTTTCTGTTGTCCTAACTATCTGTTGAAGTCTGTAAGTGTCTTGTTTGATAACTGTACCAAACCGGACAGCTATAGAAGTGCATATGACAATTCTTCAGAACTGAAAGGAGCTTCTTGGATGTGAGGAAGATATTTTCAAAGGGGAAAAAAAACACAAGAAAATCCAGTTGCCTTTTGAAAAAAGTACTTTTGGGACAATTATGACCTGGATGATTGAGAATCTTCATGGATATGAGTTCTAGTTCTTCCTTAAACACAAAAGCCAGTTGGGGCCAGTCACTTTCAGCCCAACTTACTTTATATGGTTGCTGTTGCGAGCAAATAAGAAGTTGAAGCATTATGTATGCTACCTTGAATTGTACAAAATAAAGGCAGAATGTAAATCTACCTGGAGAATAGTAACATTAGCGTAGTGTAGTAACTATACTAATGTAGTTAGTAATACGGTAGTAATAGTGTAGTAACAGAGCTGTGTTGGTTGGGGACAAGAATTAATACACACCACTTTTTATACTGTCATGTTGACTGAAAAGGCCATTGATCTGCAGCAAAGATTATATAATCTAATGCAACAAAGAATACAATTTTAATATTAATATATGAAAGAGGTAGCTTTGTTTGACATGAAAAGTGAAGTAAACAATTGTACATTGTACATATATACTAAGTAAATTAATTTGTCCATTTTGGTAGACCATCTACTACATATGTGAAAAAATATGAAAACATGTTAAGATGTGCAAATGCGAGTAGAAAGGTACTAGGTAGTTTTGTCTTTTGTGAGGAAGGAATTTGTCAAAAGAAGTAAAAATAGCCATGTGCAACTGTTGCTTACTTTGTTATCATGACAGAAAAAGTGGGATGTATCAGGAAGAAACATCAACATTAAATCTTTATTGCTGAATGAATGTGGATGTAATCCACTTACTCATTACATCACTTATGTAATGAGTGATCATTACAAAAGAAATATGGTGGGTTGATCAAATAGAATTTAATGTGGGTTAAATCACTCAATGAAAGATGAGTAAGTCAAGAATTGAGTATTTTTAAAAAATATGTAATATATAAAAAATATTGTTTAAAAAACAATATGAAGAGATATATAAACTGGTAGGTACAGCTGTATCTTTTCCTTCTTTTAGTTATAATTCTTACTCCTATTGTGGACTTTGCATAATATTATTCACTTGAACTGGAATAACACAGTGGTATGTATGCAGTTCATTTATGATCCTTTTCATATAACTACTGATGATTCTTGACAGATCATGTTTCTTGTATCTTTCTCTTCACTAATTTCACTTCTCTGGTCAAGAAACAAAACATCCTCACTAATTCCAAGTCTGAAATATGTAGTTTTGAAAGAAGCATAAATTCAGGTAATATAATAAGGCATAACAATGGTATAGATTTTGATTAATTAATATAATTTAAATCTAATCTTTTATAGCATTCATGCTTTCAAGGGCCTGTTTCTTTTATTATAAAGCTTAGTATCATATATTTAATTTCTGATCTTGCTTTCTAGTTCCTTGAGGATGTAAGCACTTGAGTTCCTAAAGCAGGGCTGTCAAGCTCGTGGCCCGCGGGCCGGATGCGTTACGTGCTGGCCACTCCCCCGCCTAGTTTAGCAAAAGGGAAAAAAGTCCCGATACGTCATGTGATGACGCTGTGACGATGCGAGTTTGACACCCATGTCCTAAAGACTTAATTTATTAGTAAAAAAATAATCTGTTTCCATGTAGTCAGATAAGTGAAGAGTATATTTCATGACTATATTTCTTCCTGCCTGCCATATGGCTGTTAATAAAGGAACAATCACAGTAAATTTGTTTTTTGCATAATCCTTTTTCCCAGCAGTACAAACAAGTCTATTAGAAGTCTTGAGTCTTATAAAAATATAAATTAATTCCACATTGCATTATTTGCTGTGTAAGGGATGCTTAATTGAAGAATAATTATTGTGTAACCAATAATTACTCTTGTAACCATCCTGTAATTCATTTAAGGCATATTTTTCTGCACACCATTTTCAGTCCCAAACTAGTTATAGCTCAAAGAGAAAAATGAACTAACTATTCCCACTGATCTGATAAGCCAAAAATGCATTGAAAATAAAAGAAATAAAAAAGACAGAGAAAAATCCTTTCAACTAAATAATGTCATAACTGTGAGAAGTTCTCTTCGGAAGCACAGTTCTACTTTATAAACTAAGATGCAAAATAATCTAGTTTCTGCTTGTAATAATAGACTTTTATTTAAAAAGCATGCAATGATTTTGAAGAAAGTGTTTTAAAAATATCTTTATCTTCAACAGTAAGAAAGCATGCTGTTCAGTTTCCACAAATGAAAAGTTTGTGAGAGTAATAGCCTTATTCTACAGATAAATCTATCAACCCATGTAATTTTTCCTAATCTACAATCTGTAAGTTCAAGCAAAATCACTAATTCACAGGATAATGTTAAGATAGATATGTCCTGATAGGAAATTTTCATTTTAAATCTAAGTTAAAGTGGTCTCTGATAAACCAGTGAATAAAACTCCAAAAGCTCTCTCGGATGTCCCAAAGTCACAGGCTCAGAGTTATTTCACATACAATGTATGCCTTTCCAAAGTATTTATTGTATAAAAATATATAGTGTATTTTAAACATACTTTTATCATGAAGTTTTATTTGCTTTCCTGATACCATGTATAATTTCTAAAGTCATTGTTAAATGCATGTATTGACAATGTAGTCAGATGCTTCTTTTATATCTACATAACAATTGTATAGTTTCATGATTTAAAACAAGTCTATTACAACCTTTATTGTAATTAATACTATATAAACACAAGAGGTTTCCAAACTGATTTTTAGGAGAGTTGAGGATTTTTTAGACATTTATTTAGTATACCATAACACTGATAAAAACTGATAGCAAATATTTAGTTTTAATAAGTAACAGTGAAATAGCATAAAAGTTATATGTGAGCATGGTTATTCTAGTCTGAACTGTTTTTCAATAGCATACTTTATTTATGTGTGCCTGTGTATGTGCTTTATTACAGTACTCTGACAAGGCCTTATTCACCCAGCTATGCTTCTACCATTATATTTTTGATGTGGACTATGCAAAAGAAAAATATACTGGTCCAGGGAAAGGTATGTTACAACACTGTCATTATTTGAACGTTTAAAGTGGAAATTTTCATTAAAAATCAGTCTTACTTTCTGGTGTTAGGCCAATCTGCCTTGTTATGTTAACAAACATAATATACATAAAGGTACCAGACTGCATGAATTAAGAAATTGTATATAAGAAAGAAGATGGAGTGGTGCGGTGGCCTAAAGTGGAGTTCTCGCCTCACAAGCAGGAGGCTGTGAGTTCAATCCTAGCTAGAGGAAGATATTTCTCTCTCTGGGCACAATGAGAATATATCTGCTGAACAAAACTCCGCATTGGCGACAGGAAGGGCATCCAGCCAGTAAA